>JAXLNS010000010.1:32571946-32691946 GCA_037215915.1 Pantherophis vulpinus
CCCACGGTGAATCAACAGGGGGCGATGGGGATGTTTTATTTTTGATTGGCATCTCCTCTCCAGCAGTCCCTTTGAGGAAGAGAGACCAAACAGCGATTCTTATTGTGCGTGTCTGGGGAGAAAGAGGTTAAGAATTACAAGAATTGGGCTGGGGAAATTGGTCCAGAGGAGGAGCGTTAGGAGTGATCCTTCCTACTCATTGTATCTCGCCTTTAAATGCCCTTAAAAGATAGACTCACCATATGGATATATGCTTGCCAAGACAATTTAGCCTTGCAGAAAGATCCATGTAGCTCAGAGGTCTCCAGACTTGAAATTTTTTTTTGCTTTAATTTATATGCCGCCCTTCTCCGGAGACTCAGGGCGGCTTACAATGCGTTAAGCAATAGCCTTCATGCTTTTGTATATTTATACAAAGTCAGCTTATTGCCCCCACAATCTGGGTCCTCATTTCACCTACCTTAGAAAGGATGGAAGGCTGAGTCAACCTTGAGCCTGGTGAGATTTGAACTTGCAGTAATTGCAAGCAGCAGATGTTAATAACAGTTCTTAGTCCACTGTATTACAGGCTCTTAAAACTTCATGACTTGTGGACTTCAACTCCCAGAATTCCCCAGCCAGCAGGAGCTGAAGTCCCCAAGTCTTAAAGTTGCCATGTTTGGACACCCCTTATGTAGCTGAACACGGTGGCTCAGTGGCTAAGACGCTGAGCTTGTCGATCGAAAGGTCGGCAGTTCAGCGGTTCGAATCCCTAGTGCTGCATAACAGGGTGAGCTCCCGTGACTTGTCCCAGCTTCTGCCAACCTAGCAGTTCGAAAGCAGGTAAAAAATGCAAGTAGAAAAATAGGGAGCACCTTTGGTGGGAAGGGAACAGTGTTCCGTGCACCTTTGGCGTTGAGTCATGCCGGCCACACGACCATGGAGACATCTTCGGACAGCGCTGGCTCTTTGCCTTTGAAACGGAGATGAGCACTGCCCCCTAGAGTCGGGAACGAGTAGCACCTATGTGCGAGGGGAACCTTTACCTTTACCTTTTATGTAGCTGAACAAATTGACGGGCAAGGAAGAGAAAGGGGACCCCCCCATTTCATCCCCTTGCATAAATTCCCAATGTGCCTTTTCCGAGTGTAAGATTATGACAATTCGGGGTACGATCTTGGTCGTAGGTTTTGTAGGTCATTTGTTGTAAGAGAGGCACATATTACAGTGCCGCAAAGGGTCTTGGTTCTTCTGGTTTATACCAGCGACTGGTGAATTGAGGCCTTTTGGTGACATCTAAAAATATCTCTGGCGTAAACAAGTCATCAGCCTCCTGGACACAGAGTCTCTTGACCGAATGCTGGGGGTTTTATTTTGGTCCCACTACAAAGGAAGTGACGGGACCGTGGAACACATATAAACAGACCTTGCCCTCCTCGGTCCACTCGGAAGAGGTCAGTGTGACATGTCCTCAAAGAACTTTGCTTCATCAAGACTGAGATCTTCTCCATGCTCGACTGCCCCAACTGGGAGAATCAAACATAGCATCTGAGCAAGGACCCAGAAGATCAGGTAACTGGCGGCTCGCAGAGCCAGGATGCAGCAGCCCCTGTCAAGCGACGTACACACTTTTCAGATCCTTCGTGGGTTTTCTCAGAGGATTCAGTTCCTTATTTTCTATTTACAGTATTTGCACCCTGCTTTTTCAGGGTTTCCACCCCAACCCCCCAATAAGAACAGAACAGAATAGAATAGAATAAGGCAGAACGGAACAGAAGGGAATAGAACAGAACATAACAGAATGCAAAACAGAAAAGAATGCAGACCACAACAGAATAGAACAAGGCAGAACAGAACAGAGTAGAACAAGGCAGAACAGAACAGAACAAGACAGAACAGAACAGAAGGTAACAGAACACAAGAGAATAGAAAAGGCAGAACAGAACAGGATAAAATAGAACAAGACAGAACAGAATAGAATAGAACAAGGCAGAACAGAACAGAGTAGAACAAGACAGAACAGAATAGAATAAGGCAGAACAGAACAGAAGGGAATAGAACACAAGAGAATAGACTAATGCAGAACAGAACAGAATAAGGCAGAACAGAACAGAAGGGAATAGAACACAAGAGAATAGACTAATGCAGAACAGAACAGAATAAGGCAGAAAGAACAGAGTAGAACAAGGCAGAACAGAACAGAATAAGGCAGAACAGAACAGAAGGGAATAGAACACGAGAATAGACTAATGCAGAACAGAACAGAATAAGGCAGAACAGAACAGAGTAGAACAAGGCAGAACAGAACAGAATAAGGCAGAACAGAACAGAAGGGAATAGAACACAAGAGAATAGACTAATGCAGAACAGAACAGAATAAGGCAGAAAGAACAGAGTAGAACAAGGCAGAACAGAATAAGGCAGAACAGAACAGAAGGGAATAGAACACAAGAGAATAGACTAATGCAGAACAGAACAGAATAAGGCAGAAAGAACAGAGTAGAACAAGGCAGAACAGAACAGAATAAGGCAGAACAGAACAGAAGGGAATAGAACACAAGAGAATAGACTAATGCAGAACAGAACAGAATAAGGCAGAAAGAACAGAGTAGAACAAGGCAGAACAGAACAGAATAAGGCAGAACAGAACAGAAGGGAATAGAACACGAGAATAGACTAATGCAGAACAGAACAGAATAAGGCAGAAAGAACAGAGTAGAACAAGGCAGAACAGAATAAGGCAGAACAGAACAGAAGGGAATAGAACACAAGAGAATAGACTAATGCAGAACAGAACAGAATAAGGCAGAAAGAACAGAGTAGAACAAGGCAGAACAGAATAAGGCAGAACAGAACAGAAGGGAATAGAACACAAGAGAATAGACTAATGCAGAACAGAACAGAATAAGGCAGAACAGAACAGAAGGGAATAGAACACAAGAGAATAGACTAATGCAGAACAGAACAGAATAAGGCAGAAAGAACAGAGTAGAACAAGGCAGAACAGAACAGAATAAGGCAGAACAGAACAGAAGGGAATAGAACACGAGAATAGACTAATGCAGAACAGAACAGAATAAGGCAGAACAGAACAGAGTAGAACAAGGCAGAACAGAACAGAATAAGGCAGAACAGAACAGAAGGGAATAGAACACAAGAGAATAGACTAATGCAGAACAGAACAGAATAAGGCAGAAAGAACAGAGTAGAACAAGGCAGAACAGAACAGAAGGGAATAGAACACAAGAAAATAGAATAAGGCAGAACAGGATAGGATAGAACAGAACAAGGCAGAACAGAACAGAACAGAACAGAACAGAACAGAACAAAATAGAATAGCTTGATTGGCCAAGCGTGTATTGAAGTCCACGAGCCGACAAGGTTGGAGGAGAGCCCTGCTCCAGAGCACCGTCGCGCACGTCTAAGCGCGCGTGCAAAAAAAACTGTCCCCTCTAGGCATCCATACGTCACGCTCTCCTCCCTCCCTCCCTCCCTCCCTCCCTCCGCCCGGATAGAGCCTCGGAAATAAGAGAGAAAGAGAGAGAGGAAGGACTTCCGGTACTAACCCGGAACCGGAAGCTCCGAAACGTGTGGTGTTTTTTTTTTCCTCTTTTCCTTCCGGCTGCGCGTGAGGGGAGCGTTGCTGGGGAAAAGCGAGAGAGACCCGGAGAAGGCGGGGAAGGCCCAGCCGAACCGGGGCGGAGGAGGAAGAAGCAGCGGCCGGGTCCCCCCCCTCGAGCAGCCGGCGCCGCCATGGCGGACGTGACCGCCCGAAGCCTGCAGTACGAGTACAAGGCGGTGAGTGAGGGGCTTTGGTGGGCCTTGGGCCCCCTCAGGGGGACGGGAAGGGCCTCGCCGGCCCTGGGAAGGGAAGGGAAGGCCGGAGGTGGCTCCAGGCACCCTGAGGGAAGGAAGGAAGGAGGGAGGCCTGGCTCGCTTCTCTTCTCTCCTGGGGATCCTCAGGCGACCTTAGGGGGGCTTCTTCAAGCAGCCTTGGAAATTGGGGCCCAGAGAAAGGAGGGGGGGCGCTGGGGGAGGGGGGAGAGGGGGGTCCTCTAGGGCTTTTGCAGGCAGTCCTCGACTTAACGACCCAACTCGTTGAGAAGAGAGGATAGAGTAAAATAAGAGAGAAAAGGAGTAGAATAGAATACAAAAAAAAGAAGAGAACAGGGGAAAAAAAGAGAACAGGATAGAATTGAAATGTAGAACAGAGAATAGAATATGGGGGGAAAAATAGAAAAAACAGAATAGAATAGAACAGAAAAAAGGAGAATAGAAAAAAGAGAATAGAATTGAAATATAGAATAGAGAAGAGAAAAAAAGAGAATACAAAAAGAATGGAATAGAAAAAAAAGAATAGGAAAAAAGAGAATAGAATTGAAATATAGAACAGAGAAGAGAAGAGAAAAAAAGAAGAGAAGAGAAAAAAAGAGAATACAAAAAAAATGGAATAGGAAAAAAAGAGAATAGAATTGAAATATAGAACAGAGAATAGAAGAGGAAAAAAGAATGGAATAGAAAAAAAGAGAATAGAGAATAGAATAGAAAAAATAGAATAGAATAAAGAATAGAATTGAAAAAATAGAATAGAATAGAGAACAGAACAGAATTCTTTATTTAGCCAAGTGTGATTAGACACACAAGGAATTTGTCTCCGGTGCAGAAGCTCTCAGTGTACATAAAAAGACAGGAATGATAAGGTACAACACTTAATGATAGTCATAGGGTACAAATAAGCAATCAAATCATACTAGGAAACAATATAAATCGTAAGGATGCAAGCAACAAACTTACAGTCATAAATATAGCCTTGCTGATTCTCTCTCTCTCTCCCTTCTCTTGTCTGTCTGTGCGGCAATTCTTTCAGAACTCTAATCTTGTGCTTCAAGCTGACCGGTCTCTGATTGACCGGACCAGACGCGATGAGCCTACGGGAGAGGTCTTATCGTTGGTTGGGAAGCTGGAAGGCACCCGCATGGGTGATAAGGCCCAAAGGACCAAACCCCAGATGCAGGAAGAAAGAAGAGCAAAGTAAGCAAAGAATGATGTGTTTGCTGCCTATTGATATCATATTTAGTTGACTGAAATTCTATGGTATAGCATTTTAATCAGGGGGGCTTTCGCACAGGTTCACCTGGTGCACCAGTTGCGCCCTTTCCTGGACCGAGATGCCCTTCGCACGGTCACTCATGCCCTGGTTAGTTCCCGCTTGGATTACTGCAATTCCCTCTACATGGGGCTACCCTTGAGATACACCCGGAGGCACCAGCTGGTCCAGAATGCGGCCGCGTGGGTTGTTATGGGAGCTCCTCGTTACTCCCGTGTAACACCTCTCCTGCACAAGCTGCACTGGTTACCGGTGGTCCTCTGGATCTGCTTCAAGGTGCTGGTACTCACCTATAAAGCCCTACATGGCTTAGGTCCAGGGTACTTGCAGGACCATCTCCTGCCTGCCTCCCACCGTCCTGTCCGCTCCCACAGGGCTGCTCTCCTCAGGGTACCGTCGACCAGACAATGTTGTCTGGCGACGTCCAGGGGTAGGGCGTTCTCTGTGGGCGCCCCTGCCCTCTGGAACGAGTTACCCACCGAGCTCCGGACGGCACCTGATCTCCGTTCTTTCCGTCGGGACCTGAAGACTTGGCTATTCCTACAGACGGGCTGATTTAGATTCTTGGGTGTTATTATTTATTAGCATTCGATCTTAACTGGTTTTAAATTGGGTTTTTACTGTGTGTTTTTATGTTTATTTGTTTTTACCTGTGTTTGCCGTCCTGAATCCTTTCGGGAGAAGGGCGGCATATAAATACTTGCAAATAAATAAAATAAATGTTGGTAAATTTCTCTCCAAAGTCCATATATTTGAACAAACATAAACTGTCAACTCAAATTATCAAACGCTTTCTGTGCATCCAAAAAGATCATAGCCATCTGCTTTCCTGAATGTGTCTCACAATATTCCAGTGTGTTCAGAATCATCTGCATGTTATTTTTGATTTGCCTCTTAGGTAGGAAGCCATTCTGGCCTGTGTGTATGAAGTTATTTAAAAATCTTTTCAAGTTGACTGAATTCTAGAGTGGGATGGATCTGACACGCTCATTGCATCTTCTGCTTACGATGCTGAGGTTTCTGTTGCATGCCGATGTGCCAGCACAGCTTGTTAAGTTGATCAGAATATTAAACGCTTCCAGATCATCTTCTGGAAAACTCTACTTCTAGAGGTCTTGTAGAGATTCTCAGTCCTCCCGGTCATGGTTATCCCAAAAGTGCTTTTTCAGAAGGCAACTGGACTTTCTTGTTTTTTCTTTTGAAGACGTTTCGCTTCTCCTCCAAGAAGCTTCTTCAGCTCTTGACAGGAGCTTCCATTCCCCACTATCCTGTCGGAGCTGAAGAAGCTTCTTGAATGTGAAGCGGAATGACTTCAAAAGGAAAAAAAGCAAGAAAGTCCAGTTGCCTCCTGATAAAAGCACCTTTGGGTCTACTTCTAGAGTCTGGAAAACTCTACTTTGGCTTGCATTAAAACCTCCAAGATTCAACCAGAAGTTTATATTGGAGATGCTGTGAAGAAATTATTCTGATTAGGCAGTATGAATTGATAGAAGTTGAGGCCTGGGGCAGAGAAAATTGCAAACAGAGATAAAGAGTGAATGAAAATGTTTCTCTGTACATAGGAAAATAAGGTTGTTATTGTGCTTCATGATAAGGGTTAGGTTTCAGGATGTTTGGTGATCTCAGAGAGATAGGATTTCACAATCTTGAAATACACTGTCACAAGATAACTCCCAAGTAGAATAATAGGGGTATCAATTATCCCATCAGCAGTAAAGAATATTTGTGTAAAAAAAAAAAAATCACAGACAGATTGGTTAATGGAGGAGGAAACTATATACATTTTTGTCATAAAACATAGCTGGATGATACTTTTATCAGGATAATCTAATTAATAGAAAAGTGAGGACAGATTTTTAACTTCTCAATAACTTGGCATAAGAATATTGTTACCAAAAGAGCGGATGGGTGTGTGTGTGTGGGGGGGAAGGATGGATGTTTAAAGAGATGGATTTCTAGTGACTGGGCAGTTTTAAAGGAGGATCCTGGGCTGAATACAGAGTAATTAAAGTACTGTTCACATCAGAATAATTTTGATTGGGACAGAGAGAATATGCGCCTTTGTGTATAATATAAATCCTCAGAAAGACTGTACATTAGATAGATTTTCTTGTGCTAGCTAATCTTCCTCCTGGTTTTCTTAGGAGGCGCAAACGTGATGAAGACAGGCATGACATAAACAAGATGAAAGGCTACACACTGCTTTCCGAGGGTATTGATGAGATGGTAGGAATTATCTATAAACCCAAAACGAAGGAGACTCGGGAAACCTATGAAGTTTTACTGAGCTTCATTCAGGCAGCTCTGGGGGATCAGGTGAGTGGAAAAACAGGCGCTGCGAAAGCATTTGTCCTACCTGAGCTTTCACAATTACCCCTACTTTGCACCCAGTGTTTGCATTTTTGTGCAAAAGCTGTAGGAGACCACAATTGAGCTCTTGAGTAGAAACACAATCAGATCAGCTTGTGAAGTTCTTTATCATTTCTCCAGAGTCCACTGGAATCGAACGGTCAATAAATTTTAAGAAATAAATAAAATAGAGGTACATTAACACTTTAAGATGATCAACCGTTTTATTTTTTGCTGTTTCCGTCAGCTGAGTGAAGTGAACGTGTCATTTGGAAGCTACTTCAAAGTTTGGGAGATCCACTTTTTTCTGGGACTCTTGAAATGTTGAATATTTACATGCTGTACTAAAGAAAACAAACTGGTGCCTCGTTATCTTTTTTAGATAAGTTTTATTAAATTTTTCTTTTACATATTTTATGAACAGGTCACATCTTTTACAACTTATGACATAATTATATATTGATTTTTATGATCTATTCCAATCTTTTTTGTTTTTTTCAAACACAATTTACATTTTTCATTTTCTGCCATGACATTCTTTTTCTCTACTTTTTTATCTTATCTTAATCTCTTCTTAATACATAATATATATAAACAGTATCACCATCCGCCCTTCAAATCCTAATTTTTTAGCATTGCTTCAATTGTCTTCTTTCTCCATTTATAAAGTATATTTCTTATAATCCCCATCACATTTTTTGGTTATCTTTTTAAGGATAACTTAATCCAGTCTTTTTTCAATAACCACACTTAGATATGATTCCTGGAGTTTGAACTGACTTTGGATTTATTTTTTTTTAACCGTGATCGCTCGGGTGCAGCTGAAGTATTATCAAAGAATTGCTTCCAATTATATTGTGGTTCCACAAATGCTTATCGCTTTCCGAAACATGTTTACGGCTCCCTAATTCAGACAATGTGGCATGCAAAAATAATAAAACAATTGCCAAATGAAAACATATATCATTAAAAACTAAGGCAATAAATTAGCGACAGAACTAAAGTAGACTATATGCAATCAAAGGCTCAAGAAAGCAGCCAGCTCATAATTGTGTTTCTAAAGGCCTATGGTGTGGAGAATAACTGTATTTTGGGGTGAGGGGGGGTGAGCAAAGGAACCCTCCTGGATCTCATAAGGTGTCTTTGTTCCCTGCATGCGCCCTCTCCTGTTGGGGCAAATACAGGCGCATGCAGTCCCACACATACCGTGTTTCCCTGAAAATAAGATCTCCCCAGATAATAAGTCCTCCCCAAAAATATTTAAATGCATGTGCAGCTAGTCCCCGCCATTTCCTCTGGTTAGGGTTAGGGAGACAGAGCTGGAAATCAGGTAAGGCGGCAAGAGGAGGCCCGTCTTGCTCCACGCGCCCCAAAATAATAAGACCTCCCCGAAAATAAGGCCAGGAGCTTATTTCGGGGTTCAAAAAAATATAAAACAAGGTCTTATTTTTGGGGAAACATGGTATGTCCTATGATACAGGGTAAATTTTCTCAAGTTTTCATCCCTTAAACTGGGCAGAGAAGGAATGGTATCCATTTATTATTATTTGTTTTGCAGCCTCGAGACATTCTCTGCGGAGCTGCCGATGAAGTGCTGGCTGTCTTGAAAAATGAGAAGCTACGAGACAAGGAACGGCGAAAAGAAATCGACCTCTTGCTGGGGCAAACAGACGACACCCGTTACCACGTACTGGTTAATCTGGGCAAGAAGATCACAGATTATGGGGGAGACAAGGAGATCCAGAATATGGGTATAATATGCGGCCTCGGTGCCTTTTAGCTTTTGCGCTCTGAATTAGGACGGGGGTGGGGGGGGGGAGCAGTTTACAGTACAGTATGATTTTTTTGATTTTCTTGATTCGATCAAACAGGATGTGGTGGTGAGAGGTTGCATGGACAAATTTGGTTTGCTGCCGAGGGTCAGGGATGGGTGGGTGTTTTGTGGATGGTTGTTTCTCATCACAAAGCCCCAAAGCTTCCAAGATGGTTAAATCTTAGAAGATTTTGATGATTTCATCATGAGATCTATAAGATTTGAAAAAAAAAAATTAAAAAAAGATTGAGCTATTGTAGTTCTTGGGTTGCTAAGTTTGGGTTGCTAAACTCCAGTTGGGGAAGGGAGGATGAGCTTCAGGTCTGAAAACATTTAGATGTGGATCCCAATCTGGACAAAATGCAGAAATGGCAACCAAGACGAGTAATGTATGGATGAAGCAACCATGCTGAGGATCGACACAATTTAAGTTTGTTTTTTTTTAGTTTAGATATGAGATACAGGTAACGTGTTTCCCCGAAAATAAGACCCTGTCTTATATTTTTTTTGAACCCTGAAATAAGCGCTTGGCCTTATTGCCATGTGCTCAAAAGCCCGATTCGGCTTATTATCAGGAGATGTAGAGCCTTGGTGGCGCAGCGGACTAAAGTGCTGTTAAGTAGCACTTAGCTGCCAGCTGCCTGCAATTACTGCAAGTTTAAATCTCACCAGGCTCAAGGTTGACTCAGCCTTCCATCCTTTCAAAGGTAGGTAAAATGAGGACCCGGATTGTGGGGGCAATAAGCTGACTTTGTATAAAAAAAAACACCGCTTAGGGGGGCCCGAAAGCCCTACTAAGCAGATGTATACAAAAGAATGAAGGCTATTGCTATAAGTGCATTGTAAGCCGCCCTGAGTATTCGGAGGAGGGCGGCATATAAATTAAACTAATAAATAAATAATAAATGTCTTATTTTGAGGTAAACAGGGTAGTCCTAAACTTACGACCGCAATTTCTGTTGCTAAGTGAGACAGTTGTAAGTTGAGGCTAACCTAAAGCAGGTTCGTGTGAGTTAAGGTTGAATCGTGCAGGTGACGGAGATAGAAATTTTGCCTCCTTTTTCATAAAGTTAGAAACTGGGTTATCTATTTATTTTGAAATGACGCATAGCTAAGAATTGTCTGATACCCAAGCTGGTGATCTCATTAATTTTGGCCATTTTGGACACATTCTTGGAGGACATTCAGTTGTTTAGTCACTCGGTTGTTAAGTGAATCTGGCTTCCCCATTGACTTTGCTCATCAAGAAGGCCAAAAGGCACATTGCACATTGCAACCGTCATAAATATGAGTCAGGGCCGAGTGTCTGAATTTCGATCACGGGACCACGGGAATACTGGAACGATCGTCAGTGTGGAAAAACGACGTCGCCTTTTCTCAGTGCCACCGTAACTTTGAACAGTCATTAAACAAGTGGTTCTAAGTGGAGAACTGCCTCTACTTGTGTCTCCTCACCGAAACCTTTCGGTTTCCTTTGCAGATGACAACATCGATGAGACTTACGGAGTGAATGTACAGTTTGAGTCCGACGAAGAGGTGAGCATGGAGGCTCCTGTGCTGTAGAACAGGGATCCCCAACCTATGGGCCACGGCCCACTAACGACCTGTGGCCTATTGGCCACTGGGCCACATGACTGGCTCGTCTTAGTGTCACCGCAAGCCAGAGGTGGGTTTCAGCAGGTTCGGACCAGTTCTGGAGAATTGGTTGCGGAAATTTTGAGTAGTTCGGAGAACCGGTAGTAAAAATTCTGACTGGCCCCGCCCCCATCTATTCTCTGCCTCCTGAGTCTCAGCTGATCGGGAGGAAATGGGGATTTTGCAGTAACCTTCCCCTGGAGTGGGGTGGGAATGGAGATTTTACAGTATTCTTCCCCTGCCACACCCACCAAGCCATGCCCCGCCCACCAAGCCACATGCACAGAACCAGTAGTAAAAATTTTTGAAACCCACCACTGGCACAAGCGGTACCGTCACCACCCCGTTTGCATCGCGCATGCTCGCGGCCCTGTTTGCACATGCGCATCAGTGCATAAAGACCCCCGCTCCCTTCCCCCCCCTCTGGGCCGCCAACCCAGAAAACTGCTGAGGAATGTATTGTTCTTGGCGGGGCTATAATTAAGTAAAAGAGCCATTGTGCACCAACAGGAAGGCGATGAAGATGTCTATGGCGAAGTTCGGGATGAAGCATCTGACGAAGATCTGGAAGGCGATGAAGCCGTCGTACGCTGCACCCTCTCAGCGAACGTGAGTCCCCGGAAAAACCGAGGCCTTTTGATTTAAAAAATAAAAAAAATAATTTTGATTAAATCGGAGGCTAGCCACCCGTAAGCTTTGACCTGAAAAAAACTGACAGTGGGAAAAGGGTTTGAATAACCGGAGAATCAGTTGTTCCTATGTAAAGTAGTGGCCAAAATTATGAAAACCTTTTGGGAAAAACGTCAATTTTTTTTTGAAGTTTGATGGCTAATAACACCACTTTTTTTGGGGGGGGGGGGGGGGGGGGGGGTTGAAGATAATTCTATTCCGTTGCTGGAATGGCCTGGGAATAGCCCAGACCTTCTTAACCCAACTGAAAATCTATGGAGCTGACTAAAGAAACTTGTTAGTCAGAAGCGACCCAGCAATAAAACCCAGTTAATAGAAGCCATCATTCCATCTTGGTTTCACATTAGAACAGCTGCAGAACTAAAAGACTTGGTTCACTCCATGGGAAGATGTCGTAAGGCTGTAATTTATGTTAAAGGTTACCCAACTAAAGATTAACTGACATGGGGATATTTTTTGTATATCTCTTTTTTTCTACGTGTTTCAATTTTCTTCCTTATACTGTAACTATCCGCTATTCTAATAGCAAATCCTTCATAAAAGTTATTGCATTACATTTGTGATTAAATTATCTTTCCATTGATATATGTTTACTACTCCAAAAAAAAGTTTTAGAAAATACACTTTTCCCAAAAGGTTTCCACAATTTTGGCCACTACTGTATGTCAGTACAGGTAGTTCACGAACACAATTGAACCCAAAATTTCCGTTGCAATTTTATGACCACATTCAGATAACGTGACAATAAATTCTAGGGGGCAAGATTTTTTTTGTATGTATGTTATGTATGTATGTATGTATGTATGTATGTATGTATGTATGTAAAGAAGCAGACATTCTGCGAGCTCCGGAACTTAAAATTTTAAAATAATAATAAAAAAAATATTTTACTAAGCTTTTGTCAGCCATCTGCTGACATCGTCAGAGTATTAAACTACCATTGCAGAGATCTCTGCCTTTATATGCCATTAATCAATTTGGCCATTGCATGCGTAATAGGCCCTTCCAGCCGTCTCCCACTTGTAATTAGCTGTGTTGTTTTTGCTGTCATGCTGGATTTTAAAATTTTAAGTTCCGGAGCTCGCAGAATGTCTGCAAGCAAACTTTCCCCTCTTTTACGACCTCTCTTGCCACCGTTGTTAAAGCGAATCACTGCAATTGTTAAAGTTAGTGACACAGTTCTTAAGTGAATCTGGCTTCCACCATTGACTTTGCTCGTCAGGCGGTCGCAAAGGGGATCATGTGACACTGCAACCATCACAAGTACATGCCAGTGGCCGAATTTTGATCATGTGGCAACAGGGATGCTATAACGGTTCACGTGGAAAACAATCACAAATCAGGGTTGTTGTTTTTTTTAAATGCCGTTGTAACTCTGAACGGTCACTAAACAAAGGTCGTAAGTCGAGGATTCCCTGTAGTGCTTTCTAATTTCAGGAAAAAAGAGAGGCTGCCTATTCCTAGTGTCGCCTTTGGGCTTCGGGGTGTTCTTAGCAAAGCTCAGGGTGCGAGTCCTGGTGTTTCTCCCCAGCTGGTGGCTTCCGGTGAGCTGATGTGCTCCAAGAAGAAAGATCTGCACCCCAGAGACATCGACGCCTTTTGGCTTCAACGCCAGCTGAGCCGTTTCTATGACGACGCCATCGTGTCCCAAAAAAAGGCAGACGAAGTGCTGGAAATCTTGAAGGTGCGCTTGCTTGCTTCGCCCTGATGCTCTGATCTGGATCCTGCTGTTTTGGGGGGGAAGAGGGATGGGGTCTGGCTTAATATTTGGGGCTCCAGAAGAAGAGCCTTCCCTGCCGTGGCTCCTGCCCCCTGGAACATCTTGTCCCTCCCTCCCATGTCAGTTCTGCCCCCCCACCCTCTTGGCTTTCCAAAAGGCCTTGAAGACATGGCTGTGCCAATTAGATTGGGACCCCAATGCGGGCGTGGCACTTTGGAGGTGGCCGATGGAATAGAGAACACCCCACCTTTTCCCCCTCCACCCTGTTTCGTTTAATTTTAATTGTAGCTTTAAATGTAAGATCTTTATTGTTCTAATGTTTCATACGGTGTTTCAGTGTGATCTGTCCCCGTCCACACACACACACAAACACAGCCAGCCGAGGGTTAAGGAAACACTTTGGCACACACCCAGGTCTTTATCTCCAACTTGGCAGCGATTTACACACCGTCTGCCAAGTGCATTTATTTCCACAAAACAGAAAGATAAGATACTTAGCGTACAAAAGTCCAATCAGAATAATATTCCTCCCAGCAGTTCCGAACGAGGCTTTAGTGACTATCCAAGGTTAGTTTTGTTCGTCACAAGGATCACTGGCCACCACCCTCTATTATATAGTCTCTGGGGTGTGGTCCAGTGACTCAGTTCTAATCCCTAGCACGCCTCCTGAGCTGCTGCAATCGTTTATCACGCCTTCGGAGGCGTGCGTCCAGGAATGATGTCTCTCCCTCGCTCTCATCCGAGCCACCTGTCTCCCTGCTAATCTCCTCTCCCTTGGCCGGCACCTGAGACAGTGCCAGAGGGGAGGGGCCTGGAGAGGGAGGCCTGGCTGACTCCTCTTCCTCATGCTCGGAGCTTTCTTCCTCCGATGGGACAGGCTCAGAGGGCGGGGCCACAACACAGTGTCTGAAAGCTGCCCAGAGTCACCTTTGACTAGATTGGTGGTATATACATTTGATAAATAAAATAAATTGTGTACATTTATACCATCCGACCAACCTTTCACAAATGTGCGTATGTGAAAAACCCATCCACCCTTAACTCAAGAGAGGAAGGAAATTTTTCGCTGAAGTACACCACCAATTTCTCAATCTCTGAAAATGGGAATCAGGAAAGCTTTGGGGAAAAGTTCTGTCTTTTGGCTTCCCAGTCAGGATTCTCCACCTTCCCATCTTGTCTTCCTGAGCTCCTATCAGTTCCTTAGACTTTTGTTTAGACAGGGAAGCCCCGTCAATCATTGTGTTTGCAATTCAGACCCAAATGCAACTAATGGTACATCCAAAGAGGGCTAGTAAAATTGCCTCAAACTCCTGAAGGGCACCCACCTGCCAGTCAAAGTTGCAACACCCTGTGTTTCTGTTTCCTGACTGCCCCCGTGGCTCTGTCCACCCTTTTCTACCCTTTGAATTCTCCACATAAGATGAAATCGTTTCAAACCGACAGCCAGCTCTACCCGTTTTTCTTCTCTTCCTTCTCCAGACGGCCAGCGACGACCGAGAGTGTGAGAACCAACTGGTCCTGCTCCTGGGATTTAACACCTTTGACTTCATTAAAGTCCTGAGACAGCACAGAATGATGAGTGAGTATAGGTTGCTGGTGTTGATTTCGCGGAGCAACCCTGGAGTAGCAAGGGTGTGCACATGAAAGCGACTGAGAGCAGTTGCAAATAATCACAGCCAACACACAGATACACTGAGTTGTGTTTACTTTTAGGAAATAGCAATAAGGCACAGTCCAATAAACAGTCCAGGTCATACACAGATAAAGCAGTAGATAGTAAAACAATAGTCTAGGGATATTCCAATAACAAAGTCTTCTTACCAGTCGTCGTAGTCATACACAATAAACAGTTGCAAACAGTAGCAAACACAGCAAATAGCAGTAATGATCAGCAACATTCAGCAAAGAGCAGCGAAGAGAAACAAACCATGTTTCAAGCTTCCTCTTAAGGACATTGGTTACAGAGCTAATCAGGACACAGAATGATGCAATACAGTCTTAAAGCTATATTGAAGTTTTATATATTGCCAACCCAACAAGTTAGTAATTATCATTTCCTAACAGCTGGAATGTGGGATGTTAATTTCCGGGACTCCCAAGAAGTGGCTTCTGGTCACAAAAGGTCCTTTGAAGACACATAGCAGAGGAGAGTTGGGCTTTCCTTATTTCCACCCAGCTCGGATTTCAAGAATCTATTTTTTTTTTTTTTGCTCTTTCTGGCTTCTGAAAACAATCAGAATAGAGCTGGAAGGGGCCTTGGAGGTCTTCTAGTCCAACCCCCTGCTCTAGCAGGAGACCCTATACCAGTGTTGGCGAGCCTTTTCGGCACCAAGTGCCGAAACGGGAGCGGGCATGCGGGAGAGTGCCGGAAACCGGAAGAGCAATTGAGCTTCCGGTTTTCGGTCACTTAGACTTCCGGTTTCTGGCATGCACGCGGGTGGGAAGACCAGCACGCGCACCAGGGAGCTGTTCTTCCGGTTTCCAGCGCTCCCATGCGGCTGGCCGGCGCGCACATGGACGCCTGAACCTGAAAGAGCAACAGGCAACGACTGGCGTGCCCGGAGAGATGGCTCTGCATGCCATTTCTGGCACACATTATTATTATTTATTATTATTATTATTAATTCAATTTGTATGCCGCCCCTCTCTGAAGACTCAGGGCAGCTATAGGTTGCCATAGGTTCGCCCTCACGGCCCTTTGCAATTTGAGACAAGTGGCTGTCCAGTCTCTTCTTGAAAACCTCCATTGATTTTTATTTATTTATTCATTTATTTTTCAACTTATATACCGCCCTTCTCCCTGAGGACTCAGGGCGGTGCACAGCCAGAATTAAAAACATGAAATACAAATATTAAAAACAATTAAAATATATATAAATTTGGCCCCAAAATTTAAAAAAACCACAAACCAATTAAAAAATTTAAAAAATTTAAAAATTTCTTCCTAAGCCAGCCCGGCTTGCTGGAAAAAGTGGGTTTTAAGGGCACGGCGGAAGGCACTGAGGTCTTGGATTCTCCTTATCTCTGGGGGCAACTGATTCCAGAGGGTAGGTGCCCCCACAGAGAAGGCTCTCCCCCTGGGGGTCACCAGCCTACATTGTTTGGCTGATGGCACCCTGATGAAGCACCCACAGCTTCTGAAGGCAAGCCGTTCCACTTTTTAATTGTCCTTGCTGTCAGGAATTTCTCCTTAGTTCCAGGTTGCTTCTTTCCTTCATTAGTTTCCTTTTTTTTTTAAATTGGTTTTTTATTATGAAATATAGTAATACAATTCAACGTTTTTCTTTTCCGTGGTGTTAATATATAAATACATGTTATTTACATATTGTTTACATAGTATTGCATCTTTGCTTAGATATAATTTGAAAGATAATATGAATAGTAATGCACAATTCTTTATGATCATATATACATGTTGTTTACTTGTTGTTTACATAAGTTTGCGTCCTTAGTTGCAATATAATAATACAAGTAATAATACTCAACTCTTTATGATCATTATTAGTCAACCTTTACACTTCTCAAGCTTCACTTTTTGTTTCTTTTCTCTATCCACTCATACCGCAACTCCCACCCATTATAGTATTCCGTGTTCTCTCTTTCCTTAAGTTCTAATGTTAGCTTATTCATTTCAGCGCACTCTAGTATTTTTCCTTGATTAGTTTCCATCCGTTGCTTCTTCTCCTGCCTTCTGATGCTTTGGAAAATAGATTGAGTTGACCCCCCCACTCTTCTTTGTGGCAGCCCCTCAAATACTGAAATACTGCTGTCCTGTCAGCCCTAGTCCTTCTTTTCTATAGGCTAGCCCGGCGGGTGTCAGCAACCTGTGGCTCTGGAGCCGCATGTGGCTCTTTGGGCCCTCTGCTGTGGCTCCCTGTCAGGTGATCCCACCACTGGCTGGCCCCGCCCCTTGCCCTTCCCTCCCAGTCACTCCTCACCTGGCCTGAGAAGGTAAGGGCGACGGCGGTGGATGGCGAAGCGGCCAGGGCAGAGACAGAGAGATACAGAGAGAGGGGGAGAGAGAGAGAGACATAGAGAGATACAGAGGGAGAGGGAGAGGGAGGGAGAGAGAGAGACATAGAGAGATACAGAGGGAGAGGGAGGGAGAGAGAGAGACATAGAGAGATACAGAGAGAGAGAGAGAGAGAGAGACATAGAGAGATACAGAGAGAGGGGGAGAGAGGGTGGGAGGGGGGAGAGAGAGATGTCAAAAGGGTTTTGTGGCTCCCGGTGTTTTTTAACAACTGGTTCTCTGCCCTGATGACTGGCTGGGTAGGCGTGGGTAGCGGAGTGTCATGTGACTGGTGGAAGTTAGTGACGTTGAGTTGGCCACGCCCACCCAGGTTTTGTGGCTCCCGGTGTTTTCTTTTCTGTGGGAAACGGGTCCAAAGGGCTCTTTGAGTGTTTAAAGTTGCAGACCCCTGGACTAGCCATACGTGTGCGTGTGATGCGCAACTGACATTTTGCTTTCTTGCTAGTCCTCTACTGCAGTCTCCTGGCAAGTGCTCAGAGCGAAGCCGAGAAGGAGAGGATTATGGGAAAGATGGAATCGGACCCCGAGTTGTCAAAGTTCCTGTATCAGCTGCATGAAACTGAGAAGGAAGATCTGATCCGGGTAAGAATTTTGAGAGTCACGATAAAGAGGGGAAACCTTATGAAAAGGATGATTGCACCAAGGCAACTTAATCCAGAAGCAGGATTGACTTTGTGCAATACAGCTGCACCGTGTGGCTTAGTTTTTGGATGCGTAGCATTGCTACATTAAGAAAAGTGCACAATTTAAGCACTACTAAAACAAACGACAATAACAATAGCATTTAGGCTTATATATCACCCCTTAGTGCTTTATAGAGGGACTCAGTGGCTAAGACGCTGAGCTTGTCGATCGAAAGGTCGGCAGTTCAGCGGTTCGAATCCCTAGTGCCGTGTTTCTGAAAGTTTCAGAAGCTTTTTTTCTGAAGCTCTGTTTCGGAGGCTTTTAGAGGCAGAAAAAAAAAGCAAGGCACAGAGCTCACAACCAAGGAACCTGTTGCTAAAATTCACCTCTGGGAACAGCTGATTGGGGGTATTCCAGGAGGCTGATCCACCCGCCAATCAGCTTTTTTCTTATTTTCCTCCCCAAAAACTAAGGTGCGTCTTATACTCGGAAAAATATGGTACATCCTTTACATTCTATATAATTGAAATTGAAAACCCGATATTGCACTATACCGTAGAATTCAATATGGTTATTACCCTGGAATAGAAGCTGTTTTTCAGCCTATCTGTCCTTGTTTTTATTGTCCTGTACCGTCTGCCAGATGGTAATAGTTCAAAAAAAAAAAGGGTGCCCAGGATGAGATGGATCTTTTAGGATGTTTTGAACTTTCTTAAGGCAGCGGGACCTATAAAGCTCTTCCAAGGAGGGGAGAGGGCAAGCCATGATCCTCTGGGCAATGACGTTGAATTGGTCATTGGAATTAAGATTTAAGCCAACTTGTTGACTTTGCCTTCCTCTTTCAGGAAGAACGCTGTCGCAGGGAGCGTGTCCGTCAATCCCGCATGGACACCGACCTAGAAACCATGGATCTGGACCAAGGAGGAGAGGTAATTTGGTGGAAGGAATGGTTTGAGGGAACTTCAGGCTGGCTTGATGCCTCCGTTTTCTTTCCCCATCTAAAGTCCTCTATCTCCCAGTGACATTTTGCCTCGATGGTCTTCTTTAATCGCAGGCCCTGGCCCCTCGTCAAGTGTTGGACCTGGAAGACCTGGTGTTTGCCCAAGGAAGCCACTTCATGGCCAACAAGCGATGCCAATTGCCCGACGGTTCGTTCCGCAAACAGCGCAAAGGCTACGAGGAAGTGCACGTCCCTGCCCTTAAGCCCAAGCCCTTCGGATCAGAAGAGGTGAGCCGCCCTCTCATTTCCCTACCGTTGTTAACTCTGAAGCGAATCTGGATGGAGCCAACTTTTGCTGCCTCATAGTTGCCACAAGCCCTGAGTGGGGGAAGGGAGGGGGGCAAGTAGATAGAATGACTGATCTGTCAAAAGAAAAAAGTTTTCCTGTGGGAACCAAGGTTAGATTAGATTAACAGAGTTGGAAGGGACCTTATAGGTCATCTAGTCCAACCCCCCACCCAAGCAGAAGACCCTACACCATTTCTGACAGATGGCAGTCCAATCTCTTCTTGAAAGCTTCCAGTGATGAAGCTCCCACAACTTCTGAAGGCAACTTCTGTTTCATGGGTTGTTTCACCATCAGAAAATGTCTCCTTATTTCCAGGTTGAATCTCTCCTTGATTAGTTTCCATCTGTTATTTCTTGTCTTGCATTCTGGTGCTTTGGAAAATAGGTTGACTCCCTCTTCTTTGTGGCAGCCCTTCAAATATTGGAAGATGCTATCCTGTCTCCCCTGGTCCTTCTCTTCCCTAGACTAGCCAGGCCCAGTTCCTGCAACCTTTCATCGTATGTTTTAACCTCCAGTCCCCTCATCATCTTGGTTGCTCTTCTCTGCACCCTTTCCAGAGTCTCAACATCTTTTTTTATAGTGTGGTGATCAAAACTGGATGCAGTACTCTAGGTGGGGTCATACTAACAATATTAAGAGGTGGGTAGGAGAGGAAGAGAGAAGTGACCAAGCAACCTTCCAGCACGGTCCAATGTGACTGGTGACATCTGGAAGGGGGGAACTTTTTACTCTCTTAATTAGGTGAAAACTGCGGGAATTTTCAGAGTTGGTTTTCACCCGCTGTGCTGATATGATATATCCAATAAACCTGTTATTTGAGGAATTCTGCCTGCCTCTGAGAGCTGCTTTCAATGGGTGCGTTACTCGGAATGCTGACCTCTGTTTTGGCATCACAGTCACGTCTCTTCTTTCTTCATCCTCTTCCTCAGCAACTCGTTCCTGTGGAGAAGCTCCCCAAATACGCCCAGGCTGGATTTGAAGGGTTCAAAACCCTGAACAGGATTCAGAGCAAACTTTACCGTGCTGCGCTCGAGACGGACATGAATCTGTTACTGTGTGCCCCCACGGTAAGTGTCAACTTTCTCTTTTTCTGAGTTTTCCCCACACACTGATGCGTTGAGTTAAAAGTACCCCCCCCCCCCCCCAAACACTCTTAATCCTGCCCAAGGTAGTTCTGGTGAGAGTTGTAGCCCAGAACACCTTGGGAAGGCAAAGGCTGCACTCTTGTTTTCTCGTGACACCGAAATATACCCTGTTTTCCCAAAAATAAGACCCAAGTCCTAGCATGATTGTAATATAAGCCCTACCCCAAAAATAAGTCCCAGTTAAAATCGTCAACCAGACAAACTTATTTAGTACCGTATTTCCCTCAAAGTAAAACCTAACCAGAAAATAAGCCCTAATGTGTCTTTTGGAGCAAAAATTAAGACGTGGTCTTAATTTCAGGGAAACACGGTAGTTTTATCATATTTTATATCTTAGATTATTGTATTCTATTCCAATTTCATTTTAGACTGTTATTTTATTCCAATTTCATTTTGAATCATATTCCAATTTCATTTTAAATCGTATTTTATTCCAATTCCATTTTAAATTGCTTTGATCAAATTTTAATAATTGTTTCTAGAAGTTTGCACTTTAATATGGCCCAAGGGCTAATCAATAAATAAAGAATCCTGAATCTCTTGTCTTCTCCTTGGAAAATTGTCTGTGCGTTCTATGGGGCAGGGATTGGGGGTTACAGCGGGAATGAGGATTTGCTGCTCTCTCTGACACTCTCTCATAATCCAGGGTGCCGGGAAGACTAACGTGGCTTTGATGTGCATGTTGCGTGAGATCGGAAAGCACATCAATCTTGATGGGACAATCAACATCGATGACTTCAAAATTATCTACATCGCACCCATGAGGTCCCTGGTGCAGGAGATGGTGGGCAGCTTTGGAAAGGTGAGAAGAGTGTCAACTTGTAAAGCATTCCTACCCTGCTCTTGAGTTGCCATGGGGGGGGGGGGAACTGACGGAGCAACACGGCAGCAACCAGAAGCAATTTCTATGCATACCTTCTCAAGGTCGCAGCCTAAGTTACCAGAGCCAGCTGGAGAGGTGTGGTCTCTACAGCCTGGGAAAGTGCTCCATTGCAGAATGTGATTTATGATACCCTGGGAGGAGAGGGGAAACAGGGTCATAGTGGGGACGTAAATTACATGGGGCAGAGTTGACTCCACTTGGGTATGTGCCGGCATGTTGCTCCTAATAAATAACTGGATTTCTTTTGAAACTTGGCTCGAGGCTCATGAATGATGAATTCATGAATGAATGAATGATGGGCATCCATCGGAACCCTGACAAAGAGTTGATTCTGAGTTCGTAGAAGACATGCACCCAAATGGAGCACAGCTGGGACCGTGGGGGATCTACCAGTTGTGCTAAGTCTTAACACCCACCCAATGAACGTGGCATGTTTCAAAAAAGTCTACTTAAATTGTGGGGTCGTTTATTATGGAATGCCTATTCCCTCCCTCCTTGCAGCGCTTGGCCACTTACGGCATCACTGTGGCCGAGCTGACCGGTGACCACCAGTTGTGCAAAGAAGAAATCAACGCCACTCAAATCATCGTCTGCACCCCAGAGAAATGGGACATCATCACTCGCAAAGGAGGGGAACGCACCTACACCCAGCTGGTGCGCCTCATTATCTTGGTGAGTTGACCCTCCCCAAGCTTCTGGTTGGGATCAAATGGGATCTAGGCATCCTTCATCCGTGGCACTGTGGTCTTTTGGAATAGCAATAGCCCTTAGACTTACATACCGCTTCACAGTGCTTTACAGCCCTCTCTAAGCGGTGTACAGAGTCAGCCCCTTGCCTGCAACAATCTGGGTCCTCATTTGACCCACCTCGGAAGGATGGAAGGAGGATTGAACTCCTGACTGTGGGCAGAGTTAGCCTGCAATGCTGCATTTTAGCCACTAAGAGGGAGGGAGGAGGAAAGGAAAGGAAGAAAGAAAGAAAAAGAAAGAAAGGAAGGAAGGAGGAAAGGAAGAAAAGAAAGAAAGAAAGCAATAGCACTTAAGTGCAGAGATAAGGAGAATCCAAGACCTTGGTGCCTTCCGCTGTGCCCTTAAAACTTTCCTTTTTCAGCAAGCCGGGCTGGCTTAACATATTTTTTAACATATTTTAAAAATATTTTTAATTGGTTTGTTATTTTAAATTGGGGCCAAATTAATATATATCCTTTTAATTGTTTTTAATGTTTGTATTGTATGTTTTTATCTGGCTGTACACCGCCCTGAGTCCCTCAGGAGAAGGTGCGGTATATAAATTCGAAATAAAATAAATAAAAATAAAAGTTGTTTATAGAGTCAGCCTATTGCCCCCAACCATCTGGGTCCTCTTTTGACAGACCTCGGAAGGATGAAAGGAGGATCGAATTTCTGGCTGTGGGCAGAGTTAGCCTGCATTACTGCATTCTAACCACTAGGAGGGAAGGGGAAGGGGAAGGGAAAGGAAAGGAAAGGAGGAAAGGAAGGGAAGGGAAGGGAACGAAGGAAAGGAAAGGAAAGGAAAGGAAAGGAAAGGAAAGGAAAGGAAAGGAAAGGAAAGGAAAGGAAAGGAAAATAGCAATAGCATTTATACACTGTTTCACAGTGCTTTACAGCCCTCTAAGTGGTTTACAAAGTCAAGCCTCTCGCCCCCAACAAAATGGGTCCTCATTTTACTGACTTCAGAAAGGTGGAAGACTCAGTCAACCTCGAGCCAGTCGGGATTGAACTCCTGGCAGTGGGCGGTGAATTAGCTTGCAATACTGCCTTCTAACCACCGTGCCATCGCTATGGCTCTTGGCAACTGTACCTCCCTTGGCTCGCTATGCATATGGAAGTCACCCTTTCTCCTACGGGCAGGATGAGATTCACCTTCTCCACGACGACCGGGGGCCGGTTCTGGAAGCCTTGGTGGCCCGAACCATCCGCAACATCGAGATGACCCAGGAGGACGTACGGCTGGTCGGGCTCAGCGCCACCCTTCCGAACTACGAGGACGTGGCTACCTTCCTGAGGGTGGAACCCACCAAAGGACTGTTCTACTTTGACAACAGGTATGTGGTGGAAGATGGCAGTCATGTCGAACGGTTACTGAATGCGCAATGTGGGACCATTTGTGTGTCTAGCAGAACGCTAAACTGCCCAATTACAGATGATTCTGGGTGGATTGACACACAAAAACTATGCAATTAATATTAAAGCCCAACAAATGCTGCCACCTGGAGGGGAACAGCAACTAAACTGTGTCGTTTAATGTGAAGACTTAAACTTTTAAGAAAGTATAGGTGTGTTATGCATATCTTCCTTTAAGCATCCTCTCCCAGCAGTATAGTCCCCTTCCTTCCTTCCTTCCTTCCTTCCTTCCTTCCTTCCTTCCTTCCTTCCTTCCTTCCTTCCTCGTCCACCCATCCATCCATCCATCCATCCATCCATCCATCCATCCATCCATCCATCCATCTATCTATCTATCTATCTATCTATCTATCTATCTATCTATCTATCTACCCATCTATGTATTCCACATTTATTATTTTTGCAAATGACTCAAGGCAGTGAACATATTCAACACACTTTCCTCCTCCTATTTTCCACACAACAACCACCCTGTGAGTGGCCCAAGGTCACCCAACTGACTTTTATGGCTAAGGCAGGACTAGAACTCACCGTCTCCTGGTTTCTCGCCTGGGTGCCTTAACCGCTAGCTGACTCTTTTTAATGATGTGGAAGACAATTTAGAGCAAACCAACAGAGTGAATTAACCAGACAGTAATTCCTGAGATAAAAGGTAGAAAAATTTAATATTGGTTGCCTTGTTTCTGTCAAACAGAACAAGGAGCTGTGCAATGTACCTCTTGGGTATAAACAGATTTTTACATCTCTGATTTACGATTTGCAAGGCCGGTTGTTGTTATCTTGAGCTCTCTTAATTCTGCCTGTCTCCTCGTAGTTTTCGCCCCGTTCCTCTGGAGCAGACCTATGTGGGAATTACAGAGAAAAAAGCCATCAAGCGCTTTCAGATTATGAACGAAATCGTGTATGAGAAGATCATGGAGCATGCCGGGAAGAACCAGGTACGAAGGATTGGACTGCCTTTCACTTTCCCCATGAATTTAATCTTGTTGATAATGAAGGTAGAAAATTGATCGTTTTGATTAAAGAAAAAGAATATAAGTACTTTTGATGGTACTTCTGGACTTTGTGGTTGAGGTGGGAAAAAAAATGAAACTTTGATTTGGAGTTTTACTGATTAGATCGATTTGTTGCTTATAGGAATGGCTAGTTTATATTATTTTGGAAAAGTAAAAAGTTGCGATTCGATGTTAATGCTTTATTCTACTGCAACAAAAATGTGGGTTTTTTTCTTTCTTCCTCCACTCCTAACGCTTCTTTCCCCTTTTCCTCCCTGCTATGTCCTATTATTTGCTTTCATGTTTTTTTGTATTTTATCTTTGTATTTTATTCTGTAATCTAATAAAAAATGTTTAAAAAAAGATAATGAAGGGATTGCAAAACTGGATACATTTTTTCGTTTTTTTGCTTTAATTTATATGCCGCCCTTCTCCGGAGACTCAGGGCGGCTTACAATGCGCTAAGCAATAGCCTTCATCCTTTTGTATATTTATACAAAGTCAGCTTATTGCCCCCACAATCTGGGTCCTCAATTTACCTACCTTAGAAAGGATGGAAGGCTGAGTCAACCTTGAGCCTGGGGAGATTCGAACCTGCAGTAATTGCAGGCAGCTGGTCTTAATAACCAGCTTAATAACAGGGTGCCTTAGACCACTGTACTACCAAGGCTCCTCTCACATTGTGAGAAGCACCTTTGATTCTTTCCTGCAGATTTCCTCCCTTGTTCTCGGTGCCTCGTTCGTCTTCATCTCTCTCTAGCATTCTTCATGGAAACTCAGCGCCCCTGTGGGCAACTCCGTTTTTTAATTTTTTTATTTTTTTAAAAAAAAAATTAGTAAATTTTCATTCATAAACATTTTTGAAAAACAAGGCATTGTCAGAGTATCATTTACAAATCGAACAAAACCAACGAGAGTTGGTAGTAAATCTTAGCACACAAACTAATAGCAATAGTAATAATACAATAGCAGTAATATAACCAAAAAAATTTAAACTAAGTTTCTTCTTACATTAGCTTGTTTACATTTTTTATCAATTACTATGTTTTTAATTATATACCTCTTTGCTTTCAATACTTACAATATTAACATTCATAATCTTACTTTTTCTAATTTTCTACCTCTTTTCTCTATCCATTCATAAAATTTATTCCACGTCCGATAATATTCGGAATCTTCTTTATCTTTAATTTTTAAAGTTAGTCTGTCCATTTCAGCACAGTCCCAAATTCTTCTAATTAACAACCTCGTCCGGTGGGATGTTCATATTTTTCCAGTATTTAGCATATGTAATCCTTGCTGCCGTCAGTATGTGTAACGCTAAATATGTGGTCGCTTTATCAAAATCCTCTGATAGGATACTTAAAAGGCATGTTTTTAGGTATCTGGTTTGAACTCTTTCTGGTTTAAACTCGCTTTATCATAATCCTCTGATAGGATACCTAAAAGGCATGTTTCTGGTTTGAACGGGTGACTCCGTTGTAACGGTTTTGTTTCCGATGTTTTGAAATCAGGTGCTTGTGTTCGTCCACTCCCGAAAGGAGACGGGGAAGACAGCGCGAGCCATTCGAGATATGTGCCTCGAGAAAGACACGCTGGGCCTCTTCCTGCGAGAGGGCTCGGCTTCCACGGAGGTCCTGAGGACCGAGGCCGAGCAGTGCAAGGTGCATATTTTCCAATGCTTTTCAAGCCAATTTCAAAAAAAAAAAAAAAAAGAGAGAGAGGCTTTGGACAAACCGGACCCAAGTAAAATAATAAAATCCGAACGAAGGCAAATTACACGCGTCTCCCAGGATAAATGTCAGCCCTCCCAGCTTGGCCACTTAGAAAAGAAAGACTTCCAAGGCTATTGGTTTGCCAAAAGTACATTTGACTAAAGCCGAGTGGTTGCAGTAGAAGCGAAGCCGGATCTAAAGATTTCGCGCCCAAAGCATACAGTTCACTTGTTCCCACCTCCCTCCTCCTCTGGGTTATCTGTGAGTGTCCGATTAGGTGTTTACAAATTGTGCCTGTCTTCACGGGTTGGTTGGTTTTGCATTCCACCGGGTGACCTTGGAATGGATCCCATTGGACGGTCCCATTCCTCTCATGTGACCCCCATCCCACCCCCATCCCTTTGTCCCATCCTGCAACTCTCCCTCCCTTTCAAGCATGGCAAACTGCCAGCAGGCAACGCATAGCGCAGCAGGATGGCAGTCCTGACAATAATGTTGCGGGATCCGATCTGGGTCGGTCACCGGGACCACAGGTTTATTCTCATTCTCTCTCTCTCTCTCTCTCTCCCCCTCTCCCCCTCCCTCTCTCTCTCTCTCTCAAATCCGAAAGCTCAGAAGACTAAACCTCTGGCCCTGTTTATTGACCCAGATTGGCTCTTGCAGTAATAAACCATTTGAAACAGTCATGTACAAGAGTACAACTTTGTCGTTGACTTGGAAGTTCTTTTAGTGACCAAGAAAATTACAATGGCACTGAAAAAAGTGACTTACGACCAAGTTTCACGACTTACGACCATTGCAGCATTCCCCATGGTCACGTGATGAAAATTAGACACTTGGTAACTGACTCATACTTACGACCATCACTGTGTCCCACGGTTGCAGGCTCCTAGGGTCGTGTGAGCTCCTTTGGTAAGCTTAGAAGCAAAGTCAATGGAGAAGCCAGATTCAGTCACTAACCTAACAGCCGCAGTCATTCACTTAAGAACTGCGGCAAGGAAGGTTGTACAGTGGGGCAAAACCCGCTTAACAACTGTCCCAGCAACAAAAATGTTGGGCTCCATTAGGGTTGTAAGCCGAGGACGACCCGTATTACAAAAAAAAAAAAAAAAAAATCCAATGCAGGGGTGAGAAGATAGAGCCATATTTCTAAAAGATGCAAGGTTTGCTCTTGTTTAAACTTCCAGTCGAGAATTGTACTTCTTTCTTACTAGCCAAAGTCAGCCTATCCCTTGGAATGGCAGGCAAAGCAAGCCTCCATGAGCCCTTTTAACAAGGGGATGGGCACCTAGCAAATCTTCTTGTGCCACATCCATCATCGGACATTAGCGATCCTATTTTAATCAACAGCCGTATGAAAAAGTGCTGCTGAGTTTTGTCCAAACGAGTCCCTAAGGTTTTGAAGCCATGATGTCCTCCTTCTGCCTGGACCTCCTTTGCCTTCGAACTTTCCCTGGAGGATTAAGTGAAGGGTGCCGTATTTTTCTGGGTGTCTGAAATATTCTAACTTTTGCTTTCTAATGGTTTTTTTGATGATTTCCCTTGGCTTTCCCAGGCGGCTTATCACCATCTCATTTCTGATTTTGTCAATCCAAAATATACGTAAATTTTCTCCCCTTTCTTTTAAATTTTTAAACTGAAATTTTAATTTGTTTTAAATTATTGGGATTTTTAATTGTCTTGGGCTGAATTATTTAATTTGGTTTTAAATTGTTTCTAACTTTTGTATTTATGTATTTTATTCTGTGCCTGTCCACCGCCCTGAGTCCTTCAGGAATAGGGCGGTATATAAATTTAATAAAACATAAAACAACATAAACAAACATATGAAACAGCCGTCTGTAAACTCACATTTCAAACGCTTCTAGTCTCTTCAAGTGGATTTCTGTCGGAGACCAATCAAATACTTTCTCGCTTTTTCCAAACGTTGCTATCATCGGGCAGTGAATTGGGAAGAACTTTCTTCTTGGTCTTCTAACAAACAATTGCTGTTTTCTCCCCGTATACAGAATTTGGAACTTAAAGACTTGCTGCCCTATGGATTTGCCATTCACCACGCCGGCATGACCAGAGTGGATCGAACGTTGGTGGAAGATTTGTTTGCAGATAAACATATTCAGGTACGACATTCCACTTCCTGGAATAACGAATTCCCTGTTGTATGTTCTAAAACGGGGGTCTCCAACCTTGGCCACTTTAACCCTGGAGGACTTCAACTCCCAGAATTCCCTGTGGAATTAAAGTGGCCAAGGTTGGAGACCCCTGTTCTAAAATACTTAAGGCTCAGAGGGAATATTTTCATTATTTAGGGACTGCTATAGATTTTTATAAGGGACGCGGTGGCTCAGTGGCTAAGACGCTGAGCTTGTCGATCGAAAGGTCGGCAGTTCAGCGGTTCGAATCCCTAGTGTCGCGTAACGGGTGAGCTCCCGTTCCTTGTCCCAGCTTCTGCCAACCTAGCAGTTCGAAAGCACGTAAAAAAAACGCAAGTAGAAAAATAGGGACCATCTTTGGTGGGAAGGGAACAGCGTTCCGTGCGCCTTTGGCGTTGAGTCATGCCGGCCACACGACCACGGAGACGTCTTTGGACAGCGCTGGCTCCTTGGCTTTGAAACGGAGATGAGCACCGCCCCCTAGAGTCGGGAACGACTAGCACATATGTGCGAGGGGAACCTTTACCTTTTACCTTACAGATTTTTGTTCTCAGGAAAGATTATATTTGAGGGGCTGTTGGTGGGGGGGGTCGGTCTAGATGGAGTATTTTCCTACAGGTAGTCCTCAACTTAATGACTGCAGTTGGGACTGGAATTTCCTTTGCTAAGCAAGGCGGTTGTTACGTGAGCCGTGTCCAATTCTATGACCATTTTGCCAAAGTTCTTAAGCAAATCAGCCCAGTCGTTAAACGAATCATGTTGTTAAGTGGGTTTGGTTTCCCCCATTGACTTTGCTTGTTGGAAACCGGCTGGGAAGGTTGTAAGTGACTATCATGTGACCCCAGGACACGGAAACAGTTGAAAATACACGCCAAGCACCGGGTGTCTCAATTTTGGTCATGTGACCACGGGAATGCTGCCACAATTCCTAAGCGTGAGGCCAAATGAAATTGTGTATGATAACAATGATTATTGCAAGGACAGGTCTAATTGGGCTTTTGCTGATATTGCACTTTTACAGAAATATTAGAAGCTGTATTAGATCTAATCTTTTTCGTCTCTTGGGCATCTCTTCCCTTTACAGGTTCTGGTCTCCACTGCAACCTTGGCTTGGGGTGTTAACCTCCCCGCTCACACGGTCATCATCAAAGGGACACAGATTTACAGTCCTGAGAAAGGACGCTGGACTGAGCTGGGTGCCCTGGACATCTTGCAGGTAAAATCCCGCTCACCAGTTGGGCGCTCCACAATGCAGTGCGTTTAAATATTCACACCCCCCAGCATCTCCTTAAGTCTCATTCCCCAGGTGTGCCTTGTGAAGATGGACGGGGCACTCTTCTCCCGAGTAGCCTGCTCAGTCTGCGCTGTTCTCGCCTTCTCTCCACTCTCCATGCTCTCGGATCAGGAGGGGGTGGTCCTTGCTCTTCGCCTGAGCTCTGTCTCTCGTGTTCATCCTGCCCCTGTTCCTCCCTGTCTACAAGCTGTCCTAATCCTGAAAGTCCATGGCCTGACTGGCCCTGCCCTTCCCCATTTTCCTCCAAAGCCAACAAAGCTGCCCTCTTAATCTCTGTGGGCTCAGGTTCCAGCTCATCTTCCCCCACAGATTCAGGCTCCTGTACCTATACCATGTATGTCAAGACACGTGATGTGTTTTCTTTAGATGTTGGGTCGTGCCGGAAGACCTCAGTATGACACGAAGGGCGAGGGCATCCTGATCACGTCCCACGGCGAGCTGCAGTACTACCTCTCTCTCCTCAACCAGCAGCTTCCCATCGAGAGCCAGATGGTGGCCAGGCTCCCCGATATGCTAAACGCAGAGATTGTGCTGGGGAACGTCCAGAATGCCAAGGTGAGAACAGGGGTGCCCGTATCCGGTTCATCCGGAAATACTCCGAGCTCGGCAGCCTTCGCACGTTATAGACATGGGATAAGAAAAGGAGGTTGTGCACTTGTGTGCCACTTTGTAAGCTATTCTTTTTAATATCTTCTCGGTGTTTCTTCCGTGACGTCTTCTTTTTATTACTTCTCCTAACTTTATTTCTTCTTTGATAGCTTCCATTTCTCTGTTGCGATATTTCCCCCAAATCACAATACATTTAATATAACATTCTCCTTATTTAATTGTCACAATCTTTATATCTCTTTTTTTTAACCAATCATAAAATTTCCTCCATATCTTATAATAGTCCATATCCCCTCTCTCTCTTTAATCATCAAAGTTAATCTGTTCATTTCTGCACAATCTAAGATTTTTTTTTAATTACTTCCCCTTCCAAAGGGATTTCCTCTGCTTTCCATCTTTGTGCAAACTTTGTAAGCTATTCTGTATGGGACAAACTGCAAGCTACGGTTTTAATATATAAATGAATGGTTGAGAAGGGGGGGGGAGTTTCGTAACAATTGCAGAATGTGACATCAACACAGAGAGATAAGCAACATCTACCTACAAAAGATGTATTTAGATGTTGCTCATCCAAAGAGGACAATCCAAATGCTAAAAAAGGAGGCAAAATGGCCAAAACAACCCCTCGACCGCCAGCAGTCAACACCCAGATATGCAGAGATTAAAACCAAGATGAATACTACAACAAGTAGTAAACCTCTCATGAAGAATCCATTGGAGTTGAACAGCTGCAATAAATTTAAATAGCGGATTGTAAATTCAAGTAAAAACACCCATAAAAGCAATGGTGCCAGGGGACGATAGGGTTGGTTCAGGCCTTCAAGGTGGACCAGACAAGAAACCCAGGGCCATGTAAGACTTCTACTGTAATGCTATAGTAACAAAGGGACGTGGTGGCTCAGTGACTAAGACGCTGAGCTTGTCGATTGAAAGGTCGGCAGTTCAGCGGTTCGAATCCCTAGCGCTGCGTAACGGGGTGAGCTCCTGTTACTTGTCCCAAATTCCCAGTTCGAAAGCATGTAAAAAATGCAAGTAGAAAAATTGGGACCACCTTTGATGGGAAGGGAACAGCGTTCCGTGTGCCTTTGGCGTTGAGTCATGCCGGCCAGATGACCACGGAGACGTCTTCGGACAGTGCTGGCTCTTCGGCTTTGAAACGGAGACGAGCACCGCCCCCTAGAGTCAGGAACGACTAGCACATATGTGCGAGGGGAACTTTTACCTATAGTAAAAAAACCTTGAAAGAAGTCTGGATGTGTTTACTCTCTCCCTCGCTTTTGTGTGAACTAGAGACAGCACGTCTGAAGTGCTTTTTCAAAATACATTTCTGCCCCCAGACTCGGGTTTCTCTTATCTGACTGTTGCCTTGGTTGTGGCTCTTCCTTCTGTTCCTCAAGGCCATTCCTTATATCAGTGATGGCGAACCTTTTCGGCACCGAGTGCCCAAACCGGAACGCGTGTGCATTTGCGTGCATGTATGCACACCGGAGCGCCAGAAACATGCCTGTTTTTTGGGCTGTTTTCAGGGCGTTTTTTGGGGCGTTTTGGGTCTGAAAAACAGCCTGTTTTATGGCCGTTTTTCGGGCTGTTTTCTGGCACCCCGGCGCCCATGAAGACCAGCATGCCCACCAGAAACCAGTAGAGCAGCTGGCAATGGCGCACATGCCCACAGAGCGGGCTCTGCTTGCCATCACGGCCTTATATCCTCTCTGATCTCTCTCTCTTTTAGAATTAGCCTGTGAGCCTATTCTCCACCCCTTGCTGGTTTTCAGAGCAGGAGCTGGTGATGCCATTTCATTCCCCTGTCCTTGTAGCATTTCAGAGACTTAACAGTGCCTGTACTTCCTGTTTGGGCTGTTGCAGGATGCAGTGAACTGGCTTGGCTACACTTACCTCTACATACGGATGCTGAGATCTCCCAATCTCTACGGCATCTCCCATGACGACATGAAAGGAGACCCATTGCTGGACCAGCGCCGACTGGACCTGGTGCACACAGCAGCTCTGATGCTGGACAAAAACAATTTAGCCAAATATGATAAGAAGACGGGGAATTTCCAGGTTAGTAATACAGAGATGTTCAGGTTACTTTGCCAGAGCAAATTCCATCAGCGTCTGTTAAATGGCCTGGCCATATAAATACCGTATTTTTCGGAGTTTTAAGACGCACCTTTTTCCCCCCTAAAAGGGGGTGAAAATTTAGGTGTTCTTATACACTGAATGTAGCCCCGCCCACCCACTGGCCCCCACCCTTTGGCCTCTGCCTCCCAGCAATTTACCTCCTTGCAAGCAAACAAGAAGAAGAAACAGCTCCTTTCAGCTTCAGCACAGCCTAATTAGCACAAGTTGATTGGATCGGCCTCCCGACTCTCAGCTATTTTGCTCTTAGCTATTTTGCGCAGGGCTCCGTTGCTTGCTGCAAGGAGGTAAATTGCTGGGAGATTTTTTTTTTCCTTGTGCTAATCAAGCTATGCTGAAAACGAAAATGAAAGTAAAGCAGGCTGTTTGCTGTTTGCTGCAAGGAGGCAAAATTGCTGGGAGGCAGAGGCGGTATATAAGTCTAGGGGCTATTGCTATTGTGTACGAGGCCCAAATTATCTCCTACATTTCAATTTCATTTAATTTCTAAAGCCTTTTCCCTCCTGTTGCCTTCCTATTTACTTTTGTATTTTTTATCTTATCCTATAACCTAATAAAATGTTTAAAAACTCAACAACAACAAAAAGATGGAAGTGTTGCTCTATTCTAACATAGAATAGAGTAGAAAAGAGTACAGTAGAAAAGAGTACAGTAGAGAATAGAATAGAATAGAATAGAATAGAATAGAATAGAATAGAATAGAATAGAATAGAATAGAATAGAATAGATTGGAACTGGAATTGGAATTGGAATTCAATTCAATTCAATTCAATTCAATTCAATTCTTTTCTTTATTGGCCAAGTGTGATCGGACACACAAGGAATTTGTCTTCGGTGCATAAACTCTCAGTGTACATAAAAACTATAGGTGATAAATCATGATCATAGTTATCATAAAAATACATTCATGAATCATAAGATACAACACTTAGCAATAGTCACAGGATACTAAACAAGCAATCAACATAAATCATACTAGGAAATTAAATAAAACTATAAATCGTAAAGATAAAAGCAGCAAAGTTGTAGTCATAAGTAGAAAAGGAAATAGTTACTAGAAGAAGAAGAATAGGAATATAGTCTTAGTGAATAGTTTGACAGTGTTGAGGGAATTATTTGTTTAGCAGAGTGATGGCGTTCGGGAAAAAACTGTCCTTGTGTCTAGTTGTTCTGGTGTGCAGTGCTCCATAGCGTCGTTTTGAGGGTAGGAGTTGAGACAGTTGATGTCCAGGATGCGAAGGGTCTGTAGATATTTTCACAGCCCTCTTTTTGACTCGTGCAGTAGACAGGTCCTCCATGGAAGGCAGGTTGGTAGCCATTGTTTTTTCTGCAGTCCTAATGATCCTCTGAAGTCTCTGTCTGTCTTGTTGGGTTGCAGAGCCATAAACCCCTTTATCTGATTACCACTAGCTCCGCTGGCTTTAGAGCAACCACAGTACAACGCATAGCAGCTCTGCCTACGATGGATTCTTCCTTCTGGCCATGTTAGCTGATCTTTCCCCAATCGTTCGTCTCCCTCCGCAGGTGACTGAGCTGGGCCGCATTGCCAGCCACTATTACATCACCAACGAGACCATCCAGACCTACAATCAGCTGCTCAAACCCACCTTGAGTGAGATCGAGCTCTTCCGCGTCTTCTCTCTGTCCTCCGAGTTCAAGAACATCACCGTGAGAGAGGTAGGAAAGTCGGAGACGGCATTTCCTTCCCGTCTACCTGGTGTCTTCATCCTTTGACTAACATTGGGAAAGTCAACGTTTACAACTCCTGCTGTATTTTTTGCATTGCTCAAAAACTTTCTCCAAATCCTTGCTTTTATCCAGGGAAGGGGGAGAATATTAGTATTGTAAATTTCTGTGCCTGTGTTTCATCTTTCAGGGATTAAAATCATTTTTGAAAAATTAATATTATCACTAGAGGTAATGCTATGGTTGCTTAGCTCAACTTTATAAAAATAACTGTGCTCATTTCTAAATATTTGGCATTCTAGCTGTCCCTCCACTTTTCTCAGAACCTCCCAGTCCTTTCATTTTTATTTTTTAAGAATCTACCCACAGTTTTTTGCTTTCAAATGTAGCCCTTTGTTGCTGCCTTTTTAGCTTTGGGAGTTGATCAACTTAACGTGGGTAGATTTATGGGTGATTTGCAGTAATTCACCCATCACGTTAGCCTGGTGCAGAGGTCTTCAAACTTAGCAGCTTTAAGACTTGTGGACTTCAACTCCCAGAATTCTCCAGCCAGCATAGCTGGCTGGAGAATTCTGGGAGTTGAAGTCCACAAGTCTTAAAGCTGCCAAGTTTGAGGACCCCTGGCCTAGTGATTCGCAAATTGCAGCCAAATGATGCTGCTGAAATTAATCAGAAGTGGATCCGAAAAGCTCCCTTCTAGTCCTTGGAATTAAGTTCTGAAACTCAACACTCTTCATCTTTATGCAGTGAGTCCAGTTGAGGGAATCCTAATCAAAATGGAACTCATTTTACCTGTTCACAGTCTATCCACTCTAGCGTGGCAGAGGTGATTCACTTTTCAATTTTTTTTTTCTCTCCTCATCTTTGCAGGAAGAGAAACTGGAACTTCAGAAGCTGCTTGAGAGGGTCCCGATTCCAGTGAAAGAGAGCATTGAGGAGCCAAGCGCTAAGGTAAGTTCTTCCAAGTCCGGGAAAGTCTGTTTAATTTGTTTAAGTTTTACAGTGCATGCCTATTTTTACTCGATCCGTACACATTGTCAGGTACCGTACTTTTCAGAGTATAAGATGCACTTTTCCCCCTCCCTAAAAGAGGGTGGAAATGTTGGTGCGTCGTATACACCAAATACAGCTATTTTTGGCCTCCTGAAACATTGCCTTGCGTGTCCGGTTTTCGCGAAAAACAGGCCTGGTTTTTTGCAAAATTGGGCATTTTTATTTATTTATTTATTTATTAGTTTGATTTATATGCCGCCCTTCTCCGCAGACTCAGGGCGGTTTACAATGCTTTTAAGCAATAGCCTTCATACTTTTGTATATACCTGCTTAGTAGGGCTTTTGGCCCCCCCCCAAGCGGTGTTCTTTTTTTATATACAAAGTCAGCTTATTGCCCCCACAAACCGGGTCTTCATTTTACCTACCTCGGAAGGATGGAAGGCTGAGTCAACCTTGAGCCTGGTGAGATTTGAACTCGCAGTAATTGCAGGCAGCTGGCAGCTAAATACTACTTTAACAGTAGTTTAGTCCACTGCACCACCAAGGCTCCTATTTTTGCGAAAAACGGGACACACAGAGGATTTGGGAGGCCTACAGAGTGCTCCTGGGGGCCAGGGAGGGCAAAAAACCTTTTTTTTTTTCTTGTTTACCTCTTCAAAATCTTGGTGCGTCTTATACTCTGGTGCGTCTTGTAGTCTGAAAAATATGGTACTTAAGAAGGCTGAATGGGCGATTCAGATGAATAAGCGGTATGTTCTAATATGTTTTTGATTGTTGCAGTCTTTCCCAAGGCTGGAGTCCAAAATGAAGAACATTTTCTTTAAAAAAACTAAACAGTATCTGCCCCCTTCTAAGGGGCAGAAGGAAATAAATGTTCTTTGGAAGGTGCTAACTTCACTTTCTCTCCTAGATCAATGTCCTCCTCCAAGCTTTTATCTCTCAACTGAAGCTAGAAGGCTTCGCCCTCATGGCGGACATGGTCTACGTCACTCAGGTGAGACACAAGTTCTGAGGTAATTTGATGCCTCGGTAGTTGGGTGTAGCTGCCCTAATGCTGGAGTAGGTCCATCCCAGGGTTATCGGATCCTTGTGGAACCTGAAGATTTGTTTTTTTTTTCCTATTTCATGAAATATTAAAAATCATAAAGCCCTTGGTGGACCTAGAGTCCAGTTTGTTTGATCCACCTCTTGGTTGTTCAGAGTTGTACAGTTGAGGGTATGAGGGAAGGAGGAATGGCACTGAAGTCTGATCATCTGTAGGATAGAGTGGGAGCTTCAGATCCTGACAGTTTAGGATTCAGAAGGCGATGGTTCTTTCACTTGCCAGGAAATTAAAAGCAGTCTGGGATGGGATGCACAACATTTTCCTCTTTCTCTAGGTACCAGTTGTGTTGTTGAAATTGACTCTCTTGTTTTGTATTCTCAGTCTGCTGGACGGCTCATGCGTGCCATCTTTGAGATTGTCCTTAACCGTGGTTGGGCACAACTTACCGACAAGACCCTCAACCTTTGTAAGATGATTGACAAGAGAATGTAAGGCGGCTTCTCTTAATTTTTCATATTTCCCGTCGTTTCTATCCGATCAGGCCATCTGCCCCTCTTATAGTTTCGTTTCTCTGCATTGCTTGTTCAGAAATAAATCTCAGTTTAGTTCCATATAAACATTCCAATTAGTAGATTGTATGAAATGGGCCTTAAGGATTAAGATAGCGAAGGACCAACCTGTTCAGTGTATCGTTTTTTTCGGAGTATAAGACACTCCGGAGTATAAGACGCACCTTAGATTTTGGGAGGAGGAAAATAAGAAAACAAAAATTCTGCCTCTGCCTACCAGCATCCATGGGTATTCATCTGGCTAGCGTCCTGTCAGTGTGTGAGGGAGCTGAGGGCTGTTTGAAACTGAATGGAAGGTTGAGTCAACCTTGAGCCAGTCAGGATCGAACTCCAGACTGTAGTTAGAGCTGGCCTGCAATACTGCATTCTAACCACTGTGCCACCATGGATGGATGGATGGATGGATGGATGGATGGATGGAAGGAAGGAAGGAAGGAAGGAAGGAAGGAAGGAAGGAAGGAAGGAAGGAAGGAAATAATGAGAGTGAGGGAGGGTCTCAGAGAAGTCCTGCCTTAGCACTTGGCCATCATAGGTGCTCCCCCCAACACCAGTCCCGTGTCACACCCACCTTGGCCATGCCCACCAAAGCACACAACACACCTGGCCCTCCATGGTCAAACACAATCCTGATGCGGCCCTCGATGAAATTGAGTTTGACACCCCTGTTCTAGCATTTCGCCTTTCCCAGCCATGATTGAGGATTGTATCTTGAGAGGCGCCAATACTGGAGTTAGACCAGTTCCCTGCACTGATTCTGCAGTTTGAGAGGCTGTTTCTAGAGATGCCAGCCATTGAAGGAAACTATTGTGCTGGATCCTGAGTGGCAGCCTTCTTGTTCCTACAGGTGGCAGTCCATGTGCCCCCTCCGACAGTTCAGGAAACTGCCCGAAGAGGTGGTGAAGAAAATTGAGAAGAAAAACTTCCCGTTTGAGCGGCTCTATGACCTGAATCACAACGAAATAGGTCAGTGACGGCGACTGCAGTATCTCTTTAAGAGAGGGGAGGGATGTGAATTGGGGAGGGCTCCATCTGTAGGCCGACAAAGGTACTGCATCCCTTTGCAAAGTGTGCGTTGCTGAGTTTTGTATCGGAACCTATCTTTGATCCTTTTTGATCCTGAATGAAACGTTCAGATTATGGCTGAATTTGAAGAAACCAAAAAAATAGACCAGTGAGGACCCAACAGAAGTGACCATGTATTACGTAGATCGTTGCAATAAATAGGATTTGTAATTAATTTGATATTTCTAAGTAAATTAAATAAATTAAAACAGTAAACTCCAGAATAGAATAGAATAGAATAGAATAGAATAGAATAGAATAGAATAGAATATACAAAATACAATACAATACAATACAATACAATACAATACAATACACAACACAAATTCTTTATTGGCCAAGTGTGATTGGATAACACAAGGAATTTGTCTTTGGTACATATGCTCTCGGTGTACATAAGGAGAATAAAATACATTCATCAAGAATAAAAAGATACAACACAGTGATAGTCAAGGTTACTAATAAGCTATCAAATCATACTAGGAAACAAATAAAAACTATAAGTTGAAAGATACAAACAACATGGTTAAAGTCATAAGTGGGAAGAAATAGATACTAGTCAAGAAGAGAAGAAGAATAGTAATACAGTCTTAGTAAATTATTTGACAGTGTTGTGGGAATTAAAGACCATTTGAACACACGAATACAAATCAGTGTTTGATGATGTAAATGAAGACTCAATCTTCCAGGCCAAAAAGTATCTAAAAAGGCTAAATCATGGCAGTTTAGTTCAGTGTTTGATTGTGTTTGAAGTGACGCACAAAAGACTTGACCTCGCATTGAAAAATGAGTTGTTGAGTACACTAAAAATGCCTGAGGTCACATTGACATTGTAAGCCATAAACCAGGATTTATAAACCCAGGGATTGGTTTCACACGACGTGTGTAACCAGGACCATGCAAAAAGCTTACCACGATGTGTGAACCCAGCCATAGAGAATATCCAGCCCTGGTGTCAAGATTCGAAGTGTACTCAAGCTGCTTTCACTTTTACTGCTTCTCACCTTGCCAACAAACTATTGGGGGAGGGGAGAAAGGGGAATCGGAATGTGGACCATCAAGCACTCCATCCGTGAGAACCAAGGTCACTTCAGCAGGTGTTTACCAGACGTTCCAGACATCATTCTCCCAACAACATTGTGACACTTAATTGGACAATGTGACCTACACTAACTGGAGGGAGGGAAGATTCTATACTGTAATGACATTGAGTTGCGCGGAAATTAGCCAGAGCTGGTTTTGCTTTCATTCTGTGCCGAAATGATGTACTCAATGAGGTTTTGCATTAAGAGATTGGGATCGTCTCGATAGTGCTTGCTGGGTTGGGTTCGTCAGTCGGAAACTCGACCCCTGATTCTAAGAAGGTCCACTTCCCTTCCTCTTCACCAATACCGTCCTTCTGCAGGAGAGCTCATTCGGATGCCCAAGATGGGGAAGACGATCCACAAGTACGTCCACCTGTTCCCCAAACTGGAGCTGTCTGTCCACTTGCAGCCCATCACCAGGTCTACACTGAAAGTGGAGCTAACGATTACTCCTGATTTCCAGTGGGATGAAAAGGTAAACGGGCAATCGTGGAATCTGCAGGAACAATCTCCAGTAATGTGGAGTAGGTGGGATCTGAAGGTCACCTGTGGATGGGGCACTTCACGGTGGAGAAACTCCTTCAATCTTGGTTTGGTGACTCTCCTTGGTGTTGTGGCCTGTCAGCGGCCTGTGCAGCTAGTAACTGATTCCGACAGCGAGGAGGCTGGTGTGGTGCTGCGCTAGCAGCCTTGCAGCTGTCACTCAAGTCAGACAATGAGGAGGCTGGAGAAGATGTGGTGCCAGAGGCGGGGATTCAGCCAAGGCCTTCAGAACCTCCAGAAGCTCCCATAAGTAAAGAGGAAGAAGAGGAGGAGCCTCTTCTCTATGCATGGGCACGCAGAGCTGCCAAAAGGCAGAAGTGGCTCCTCAGGAGGAGGTCTCCTCGAGAGTAAGGCTTGGGGCTAATTGGCCACTCCCTTAGCCTATTTAAGGAAGGACGACGACTGAGGCAATTTGCAGGGAACAACTTCATTCACTCTCCTTCGCATCTTGATCTTAGTTCTCTTATCAGTTTCCTGCAAATTGCTTCTGGGCTTTCTGCCAATCCTAGTAAGATTATGGTTATTTATTCTTTGGATTCTTGTAGGCTGTTAAGAAAGTTAATTAACAGCCTTTGTTTGAAAAAGACTGATTTAATTTAGTAAACTAAGGTTTGTACAGACTTTGTGTGTGTGCTGCTTTCTTTGGGGTCCGTAGCTTTGGCAGAACACTTGGTTACGATCCCATCTCTCTCCTCTTTTTGGGGTGCAGGTCCATGGTTCCTCTGAAGCCTTCTGGATTTTGGTGGAAGACGTGGACAGCGAGGTGATCCTCCATCACGAGTATTTCCTTCTGAAGGCCAAGTACGCTCAAGATGAGCACCTCATCACCTTCTTCGTGCCGGTTTTTGAGCCTCTTCCTCCGCAGTACTTCATCCGGGTGGTCTCCGATCGCTGGCTTTGTAAGTCCCTGGAGAAAGTGACATTTGCCGAACAAGCTTACGCATTCTTGCTGGAAATGGCGACATTGTGGGATCTATTATGAAGGCATCCCATCTGCGCATAAGCGTTTTCTTGCAGTCAGTCAGTCCAGCCTGGTATTTTGTAAGAGCCCTGGTGGTGCAGTGGTTAGAATGCAGTACTGCAGGCTGACTGCACTTGCTGTCATCAGTTTGGCAGTTCGAGTCTCACCGGCTCAAGGTTGACTCAGCCTTCCATCCTTTTGAGGTCGGTAAAATGATGTCACAGTGTGTTAGGAGCAACATGCTGACTCTGTAAACCGCTTAGAGTGGGCTGCTTGTTGTTGCTAACCCTGTTGCACTCCTGAAGGTTAATTGCAGCCCGAGGGTGCCCAGTACAAGCCACAATGATATTCCCCCAGGTAACATGGTTGCACGACTGATGCAATCTGTGTGATAACTTAATGACCCACATGGCATCGTTCGGCTCTTCTGCAGCCAGACTAAAACACTACTCAGGATTTTTCTAACTGGCTGTTGGATCTCTCCTCCAAAGGAGACCGGCTCTAACAAGAGAGAAACGTGGAAAGCCGGTTAGGGCTTTTCTCCTCAACCTCTTGGTGTCTGGGTTCTTCAGGTGTCCCTGTTCCTCAGGTGTGTTTGTCTGCTTGCTCATTCCAGCCTGCGAGACGCAACTGCCAGTGTCCTTCCGACACTTAATCCTGCCAGAGAAGTACCCTCCTCCCACCGAACTGCTGGACTTGCAGCCCCTGCCAGTCTCTGCGTTGAGGAACAGCGCCTTTGAGGGCCTCTACCAAGACAAGTTCCCTTTCTTCAATCCAATCCAGACCCAAGGTAGGCATCACGAAGGGTTAGTGGAGAACCATCCCATCCAAAAATGTATTTATTTGGGCATGGAGAGCTTCCGGGAGATTGCATGTCTTTGCAAATACAACGCAGGGATATCTAATAAATAATAGCTGGCTTGAGCCACCAGGAGCTCAAGCTGGGAAGCTTGACTGCTGAGAAGTCAGCTGGTCTCTTTTTTCACATCTAGTGTTCAACACGGTCTACAACAGCGATGAAAATGTCTTTGTGGGTGCGCCGACGGGCAGCGGGAAGACCATCTGCGCCGAGTTTGCCATCCTGAGGATGCTGCTGCAGAATGTGGAAGGCCGCTGCGTTTACATCACACCCATGGAGGCTCTCGCCGAGCAGGTGCCAAGCTCCCTCCTGGCTTTCCGGGATGTTTTTGAGTCTGCTCTTCCCAGGGAAGGGAATAGATCAGAGCTCAATGCAGGTTGCTCCCTCTACAGAAGGGGTGGGGAACCCTGGCTCTTTTGTGACTTGTGGACTTCAACTCCCAGAATTCCTGTGTATTCTTATTTCTACCTCTATTCTAGCTTTTAGTCAAGGCACCATTATATTAAAAGGCATTTCCTTTCTATCCATCATCTCTTGCCCGCTAGCTAGACGGAAAGATTAGAAGTTAAAGATGGCATTAGAATGGCACATTAAACATTGAACAACTAAACTATGAAGGATTATACTTCAATACAAACATGTGTATCAACACTAGGACTAGTAATTGTGGCCTGAGTAAAAGCTAGAATAGAGGTAGAAATAAGGAATAGGGGGAATATTAATATACACATTTTTATATAATAAAATCAATAATCAGATGGAAAGATGAGAGGTTGAAAGATGGTATTACTATATATGCTCAAATAATATTGTGATTGGCATTAGAATGGCACATTGGAACACTGAACAACTAAAAAATGAAGGATTATATCTTAATACAACCATGTGAATTAACACTAAGATTACAAAAGTTTGACTGATGTAACACATATTATTAACATCATTATTGTTATTTGTATCAAAATGAATGATACCCAGATGCCACACTGTTCATGTATTGATGTTGATGTAGATTTTAAAATAAAATAAAAAATATGTACTAAAAAAAATCCCTCCCAGAATTCCTAAGCCAGCATGAGGGACTCTGGCCCTTTTGTGATTTATGGACTTCAACTCCCAGAATTCCCAAGGCTTCAGGAATTCTGGGAGTTGAAGTCTACAAGTCATAAAAGAGCCAGGGTTCTACAGTCTCTCTCGCAGGCAGCAGATGTGAAAAGGAGGGGGGGGAGAGGGTTGGTGAGACTAGAAGAGGCCAAGCCAGCAGAGGTTTGACCTGGAGGATCTCTGAAGATGTCCCCATCTTCCTCTTCTTCTCCCTTCTCCGAGGCAGATCTTCCTGGACTGGTACGAGAAATTCCAAGAGCGACTTCTCAAAGTCGTCTTGCTGACGGGAGAGACCAGCACGGATCTGAAGTTGCTGGGGAAGGGCAACATCATCATCAGCACCCCGGAAAAGTGGGACATCCTGTCCCGGCGATGGAAGCAGCGTAAAAACGTGCAGAACGTCAATCTTTTCATTGTGGATGAAGTCCACCTCATTGGCGGCGAGAACGGGGTGAGTTTCCAGCCGAGAAATCACTCGTTTTAAAAGGGAGCGAGCCGGGCACAGCTTCCTTTGGCTCCATTCTTCCATGGAGCATTGCTAGTGGAAAATCACTTACCCGTATTTTTCGGAGTATAAAACGCAGCTTAGTTTTTGGGGAGGAAAATGGGGGGGAAAAAAATCTGCCTACAAGGTATTCATCTGGCTAGCGTCCTTAGTCTGGTCAGCTTCAGCACATTAGTTCGCTGGTTTTTAATCCCCTGTTTGGGGATAAAAACTAGCTTCTAAAGCACAGCTGATCTTTGGAAAGAAGCAATGAGAAAAGCAGACGAAGTTCAGAAGATTGCTTCACCCTCTAGTGCCTCGTTAGGGCTGAAAAACAGCTTCTAAAGCACAGCTGAGAGAGAGCAGCAATGAGAAAAGCAGGCAAAGCACAGAGATCGCTTCACTCGTTAGGGCTGAAAAAAAGCTTCTAAAACACAGCTGAGAGTCGGAGGGAGCAGGCAAAGCGCTCGTTAGGGCTGGAAAAAAGCTTCAAAAAAGCTACATTCGGAGTATAAGACTCACCCAAATTTTCAGCCTCTCTTGGGGGGGGGGGAGCGCATTTTATACTCCGAAAAATACAGTAAATCACTTTCTTGCTAGTGGAAAATCACTTAAACATGAGCCAGCTAGTGTGAGTTGCAGCTCAGTTCATCAGATGCCTTCATGAATGTTTATGATTCCTGTAGATTTTGAATCTACTTATAATAAAGTTCATTGGTTGGAGAAAGAGCTCCCAAAACTCCAAATATTTTTTTGCCATCATAGACCGATATACCTCTGCTCCAACATCTTACATACGACAGTTTTAGTCCCAGCGATAAATTTTGCCTGCTTATAAATCATGTCTAGATTATAAAACATCCAATAGCTGTAGAATTGTAACTGGCTGACAAATCACACTCCGCATGTAGCCCTTAAACTGGCAGGAACAGCCAACACCCCAGAAGATAGACTCAAGATCCAAATGGATCTCAAGAGACTAGAACACTGAGCCCTATTTAGCAAAATGAAACTCAGTGTGGGCAAAATCAAGTTTTACACTTAAGGCAAGAAAACCAAACACAGAGGTATCAAATAGATAGAGCCTGTCTCAAAAGCGACAACTGTCAGAGGGAGACTGGATGCCCTTGACTCAACTTCTCCCTCTTTTGTTTCTTTTCACAGCCAGTCCTGGAGGTGATCTGTTCCCGAATGCGCTACATCTCCTCGCAGATCGAGCGGCCCATCCGCATTGTGGCCCTCAGCTCGTCCTTGTCCAACGCCAAGGATGTGGCCCATTGGCTTGGTTGCAGTGCTACGGCCACCTTCAATTTCCACCCCAATGTGCGCCCTGTACCTCTGGAGCTCCACATCCAGGTAAGCCTCCCGCTCTTTCGAACGACCATGCGAAGCTCCTCCTGCAAATCAGTTCCATTGCTCGATCTATCTCCGTGGTAAATCACCTTCATTGATCGACAGAAACTTTGCGTGTTCTTACGCCAAACAGAGTCCCTTTACTGGAGCTAATCGAAATCTCAGCTTCGTTTTCTGTCAGGGTAATGGAGATTTTTTTTTTTTAATTTGATTTATATGCTGCCCTTCTCCAGAGACTCAGGGCGGCTTACAATGCGTTAAGCAATAGCCTTCATACTTTTGTATATTTATACAAAGTCAGCTTATTGCCCCCACAAACCGGGTCCTCATTTCACCTACCTTAGAAAGGATGAAAGGCTGAGTCAACCTTGAGCCTGGGGAGATTTGAACTAGCAGTAATTGCAGGCAGCTGGATAATAATAACAGGCTATTAGTCTGCTGCGCCACCAGGCTCTTTAGATTTAAAGATTTAAAGTCAGATTTAAAGCTGATCAGCCGTTGTAAGGCTGTAAATCAAGGTGATGAACTGAGGATGAGTCAGCAGGGTTACTGCCACTTTAAGAAGCTGTCTATATAAGAGTGGCCATTAGAGGGCATCTCTCGGGTATCTGCATTGTAGTTCTCCGTGTAGAGTTGAAGAAGACTGATTGCTTGTCTGGTATGTGCCTACCACGTGTATGTTTGTATATAGAAGTCTTGTATATAAACCACTGTTTGTAAGATAAACCTTTGTGTACTGTATTTTGCTCCTGGGTGGTCTCGAAATAGTAGTCACGCATTAGTCACGCAGTAGTCTCTGACATTTTCCATGTTAGTGGCTTTCAATTGCAGTTCTTCCTTTGAAAGTTCTGCCCAGCAAGCCGATTTGACGCTGTTCGTCTTCTGTCTCTTGTTTCCTTCCCTCGCTTTCTCCAGGGCTTCAACATCAGCCACACACAGACCCGCCTGCTCTCCATGGCTAAGCCAGTCTACCACGCCATCATGAAACATTCTCCCAAGAAGCCAGTCATCGTGTTCGTTCCCTCTCGCAAGCAGACCCGGCTCACGGCCATCGACATTCTCACCACCTGCGCTTCAGATGTCCAGAGACACAGGTAGACTGTTCTGACCTGGCTCCCCAAACACAGCAAACCCTCTGTAGTTAAACCAATGTTCCCTTTATTCGGAGCGCCAGCTCCTAGTATCTCTCTCTCTCTCTCACACAGCAGGCTAATAAGTCCAGGCAGCCAGGAGATGAATAGTTGTCTGCCACATCTACCGTATTTTTTGGAGTATAAGAGGCACCTTTTTCCCCCCTAAAAGAGGCTGAAAATTTGGGTGCGTCTTATACTCCGAATGTAGCTTCTTCGAAGCTTTTTTTCAGCCCTAACGAGGCGCTAGCGAGTGAAGCGATCTCCCCGTGCTTTGCCTGCTTTTCTCATTGCTGCTTCCTCTCAGCTGTGCCTTAGAAGCTGTTTTTTAATCCCCAAGCAGGGGATAAAAAACCAGCAAACTAATGTGCTGAAGCTGACCAGACTAAGGGTGCTAACCACATCAATACCTGGTAGGCAGATTTTCCTCCCCAAAAACTAAGCTGAGTCTTATACTCTGGTGCGTCTTATATTCCGAAAAATACTGTATTCATCTCTGCCCCCTGCCTTTTATCCCCAGAGCTAGGGTGGGGCTTCGCTAGCAGTGGCTCTTCCTTTCCAAGGACCGGCCCATAGATTTCTACTGCTCTCCTCTCCCTTCTGCGCATCCACACATCAGGCACTGGATTCAGCTGTTCCTCCTCTTCATCAGCCACCTCCAGACCTGAGGGCTGTTGACTCTCCATCTGAGGGCTGTCGGAAGACCCAGGCTCCGCCTCTCTCTCTCTCTCTCTCTCTCTTTCTCTGCCAGCTCCATTCCCTCTTCTCCCTCGGAGCTCTCGGATTGCCTTGATGCAACCCTCCTCCTCCTCCTCTGATTCGGCTGCTGGGGGGGCCGGTGGCCGACAGACCACAATAGATGCCTGAAAGTGTTTTTGAACCCGACTCCTGTTCCTGCTTACTTCCTTGTTCCTTGTTCCTGATGGGAGTCTGGCCCTTGGAAAAAAGCCACCTTCTTCTTCATGAAGGACAAGCTGGCTAATATCTGGCTTGTTTGCCATTCTGATCTGCCTGGTTTCCCCGTCTCGACAGGTTTCTGCACTGCACTGAGAAGGATGTGGCTCCCTACCTGGACAAACTGAACGACAACACCTTGAAAGAGACGGTGGTGAACGGGGTGGGCTACCTCCACGAGGGGCTGACCTCAATGGAACGAAGAGTCGTGGAGCAGCTGTTTAGCTCAGGTAAAGCGGCAACGAAAAGCAAGGCTAATCAATCCCAAATAGGCCTGACTTGAAAAAAAAAATAAAATAAAAAACTTCCGATTCGCAGGGAAACAACTTGATGTGTTGAATGCTTTCTTGTTGGAAAGATGAGTGTCAGCACTTCAAGCTGCATTTATTCTAGTGCTGACATAAGAAGGAGAAGCGGAGATGTCTGGAAAGGGACGTTTGACTTTTCACCTACTTATTTTCCCTGGAGATAATATCCCCTAGGAGATGGGATGGGAGGGGGGAAATTCCTTTGAGCTGGAGCAGTAGATTAGGGGTAGAGTGACTTGGAAGATGGCCAATGAGTGGAGTGGGGAAAGGAAAGGGAGGGTTTTGGGTCAGGAAGTCAGTCTTGGCTGCGATGGAGTCGGAGTTAGAATGTCGTGCTTAATAAATGGGAGTTTTTCATCAAAGACTTTGTTTGAAATGCAATTTATTTGAGACGACCTCGAAACCTGACAATGAGCTAGTAAACAGTAATATTGCAGTAAAAGACCATGAGCAGAGTGTGCTTTTAAGTTAAGAAAGAAACAATTTGCAGAGAAGAGTGGAGTGGCATGGAATTAGAACAGAACAGAATGAGCTAGAAGGGTCCTTGGAGGTCTACTAGTCCAGCCCCCTGCTCAAGCAGGAGAACCTATACTATTTCAGATAAGTGACTTATCTAGTCTCGTCTTAAAAACCTCCAGTGATGAAGCACCCACGATTTCTGGAGACAACTTCTGTTCCACTGATTAATTGTCCTCACTGTTAGGAAGTTTCTCCTTAATTCCAGGTTGCTTCTCTCCTTGATGAGTTTCCATCCATTGTTTCTTGTCTTGCCTTCTTTGGTGCTTTGGAGAATAATTTGACCTCCTCATCTTTGGGGCAGCCCCTCAAATACTGGAAGGCTGCTATCATGTCACCCCTAATTCTTCTTTTCTCTAGACTGGCCAAACCCAAATCCTGCAGCCGTTCGTCTTATGTTTTAATCTCCAGGCCTTTGATCCTCTTAGTTCCACTTCTCTGCACTTTTTCCAAAGCCTCAACATCTTTTTTTGTAATACGGTGATCAAAATTGGTTGCAGTATTCCAGGTGTGGCCTTACTAGGGGTTTATAAAGCGGCAGTAATACTTCATGCGATCTACTAGGGTAGATTTCTTTGCAAGAAGCTGAATGAATATATCTCTGGTCAGGGGTCTCCAACCTTGGCAACTTTAAGACTTGTGGACTTCAACTCCCAGAATTCCTCAGCCAGCGAAGCTTCGCTGGCTGAGGAATTCTGGGAGTTGAAGTCCACAAGTCTTAAAGTTGCCAAGGTTGGAGACCCCTGACCTAGATGGTTGTTTCAGTTCTTGAACGTTCCTCCTTTGTGGTTTGTTCTTAGGGGCCATCCAGGTGGTAGTGGCTTCACGGAGCCTCTGTTGGGGAATGAACTTAGCTGCCCACTTGGTGATCATCATGGACACGCAATACTACAACGGGAAGATCCACGCGTGAGTGAAGAGTGCTGGGTTGGGTTGTCCGGAACCGCCACTAAGCGGTTTGGGGAGCGATGGGGGAATTAAAAAGGAGTTGGGTTGGATTGACTTTTGGTGGGTTTTTTTTAAAAAAATTATTTTTAAAATTTTTATTTACCATATTTTTCGGACTATAGGACGGACTTTTTTGTCTCCCAAAAGGGGGTGAAAATGCCTGTGCATCTTATAGATGTATGTCAACTTGCAAAGCTTTCAAGTTGCCATGAGCAGGAGGGAGGGAGGAACTGATAGAGCTGATTGATTTCCCTAATTGAAGCTACATCCCATACATTCTTCCTGACCGCAATCAGAAGGAGGGTGTTGGATTTCACAGCCAGCCAAAGTGGTTAATTGGAGAATGTGATTTATAACATGGCCAGAGAGGATGGGAGAGACAGGGTCATAGGGGAATGTAAATCTACGCGGGATTAGTTCTAACTGCATCCGAATATTGCCGAAATGGTGCTCCTAATAAATGACTGTATTTCTTTTGAAGTTCGGCTCATGGCTCATGAATTAATTAGGGCATCTTTCGGAAACTTCACATCAATAGTGAACCATTCTCCTTCTGCTAGGTATGTGGACTACCCTATCTATGATGTCCTACAGATGGTGGGCCGTGCTAACCGCCCGTTGCAGGATGACGAAGGACGCTGTGTTATTATGTGCCAGGGGTCCAAGAAGGTGAGCCAAGATGGGAAGTAGGTAGATTCAGGGGTGGGCTTCAAAAATTTTAGCAACGGGTTCTCTGCCTGGTTGCTGGGTGGGCGTGGCCTAGTTGGCCTCCTGCACCATGGCAATGGGCGCGTTTTTGCCCTCCCCGGGCTCCAGAGGCTTTTCTCGAGTCTCCGGAAGGGCGAAAACGGCCTCCCCAGGTTCCGGAGGCCCTCTAGAGGCCAGAAACAGGCCCATTTCCGGCCTTCCTGAACTTCTGGTAGGCCTGTTCTTCGTCCTCCCCGAGCCTCCGTGCACGCCCTGCACTTACCTGCATCCAAAACGGGCCACATGGGAACTCCTGGGAGGGGCGGGACAGGGTGGGTGTGGCCAGCCAGGAGTGGGATTTGGGGGTATTCTGAACTGCACAGAATCTTAGCTAGAGGTTCTCCCGAACCCCAGCAGTCCACCCCTGGGAAGATTCCTCCGCTGCTTAGGAACTGGGGCTCCTAGAATTTGGGATCCTTCTAGCAGTGAAGAGCTTTCAGGCTGAGTGGCCACAATCTCAGCTTTCTGAGGTCCTCATGCTTTGCCAGCATGCTTTGGCTGGTCTTTTCAGGGACAGAGTCAGCTGCTAAGGAACGTACTTCTCAGCAACTCACAAAGCAATGAATAGGAACTATCTAGACACTTATATTTGAATGTAGCAAGGTGCTCTCCGATTTGATCCTTGTCTCCAGAGTTCAGAGAAGTTAGTTCCTTATCTGGATGGACTTCGGATTGATCTGTTTTGAAGAAATTCCAAGAGAATCAGTTCTCCAGTTGGTCTGTCCTTGAACCTGGCTGTTGATTGGTTCTTTATGTCAGTGGCTTTCTGACCTGTTTCGGAGAACGCCAAAGAGATTGGATTCTCGATTGGGACAGAATAGTGCGAGAGAGATTCTGTCTGGTGAGGTTGCCGCAGATTCTTTTTATGCCACCTCAAGATTAAATAGCCCTTAAATCATTGGAAAAACCTCTGGACATCAGAAAATTTGATCCTGGTCATTCAGCCTGAAAACTCATTCCTACTTGATTAACTCTGGCTTGCAAAAACCTACACCGTTGAAGCAAACCTACACCGGGTGGGGAGATCCTTTATTGATTTTGCATGCTGTGTTGGCATGATTTGTTTGGAGCAGGTTTTTTTCCATTCTGGAATCCTGAAACCCTAATCGTAAGCGGGCAATTTTGTTAGAGTTTGTTGCAGAAATCAATTCCAGAAAGCACACACAGGCAGACTGAGGCAGCTGGATTCATTAACTCCTCTTTATATACATAATAATACATGAAGATAAATGTACAATACCAATATACTGTAGATTCTTCTTCAACGTAGTAGCAGTTATGAGCAAAACACAAGGCAGGAGAGAACAGTTAGTTTCATTTCAGCAGAGCAGACTAGTTTCAGTTTCTCTGCACAGACTCAGAAGCTGCAGACTAAGACACGCCTTGGCTCCAGTCTGTCTCAGCTCCCAAACAGCCCTCATTGGCTGACTTAGTTGCTATGCCTATACATTGGCTGACCTTGTTACCATGTCCTATTCCAGAGTTGATGAATATACTCTTGACAAATTTTCCCCTTACGCTAAACATAATTTTGGCTCTTCCATTCCAGGATTTCTTCAAGAAGTTCCTCTACGAGCCCCTTCCGGTGGAGTCTCACCTTGACCACTGCATGCACGATCACTTCAATGCCGAGATTGTCACCAAGACAATTGAGAACAAACAAGACGCGGTGGACTACCTCACCTGGACCTTCCTGTACCGCAGGATGACACAGAACCCCAACTATTACAACCTACAAGGTGAAAGGGGCGTCCCCCCAATCTTCTCGGATCCCTCTCCCTGTCTTGTCTCCCCCCTGACCCATTCCAGGCAGCTCCTGGACAGTTTCCCAACCCCTCCAGATGTGCAGCTTCTGACTTTTGATCTGCTCCTCTGACCAGGTGTGTCTCACCGGCATCTCTCCGATCACCTTTCCGAGTTAGTGGAGCAAACCCTGAGTGACCTGGAGCAGTCCAAGTGCATCAGTGTGGAAGATGAGATGGACGTGGCGCCTCTGAATCTGGGCATGATCGCAGCTTATTATTACATCAACTACACCACCATCGGTAATGGATCTGGGGGAGAGAGAGGTGGGGGGTGGTAATGTCATGCCCCTCACTGCCATGGCCTCAGCCTTGTAGCTCGGGATCTGATGCAGCTTCTCTTTCTTTCTCAAATCATCCGCTCTAGAACTCTTCAGCATGTCCCTGAACGCCAAGACGAAAGTGAGAGGTCTGATTGAAATTATCTCCAATGCTGCAGAATATGAGAATATTCCTATTAGGCACCACGAGGACAATCTCTTGCGGCAGGTAAGGGAATAATCCTTAAATCCTTAGGCTTAAATCCTTCTTTGATAAAATTTAAGTGAGGCCTCGGTAGGCAGCAGATGGCAGTTTGTGCCAATGTACGGTCGTGTTTAATGCTTAGAAGACTCTCTCCTTCCTTTTCCAGCTGGCCCAGAAAGTGCCCCACAAGCTGAACAACCCTAAGTTCAACGACCCCCACATCAAAACCAACCTCCTTTTGCAAGCGCATCTGTCGCGGATGCAGTTAAGCGCAGAGCTCCAGTCAGACACCGAGGAGATCCTGAGCAAGGTACAGAAACGGGTGGGGGGAAGAAGAGGGGTGGGGTGGGGATGGCCCATGTGGCACGGCCTTGCCTCTTCGGGGTCCAGCGGGAGCATCGGGCGACTCAGCGGGGGCTTCCGATTCTTCCCGTTCCCAGGCCATCCGGTTAATCCAAGCCTGCGTCGACGTCCTCTCCAGCAACGGCTGGCTGAGCCCCGCCCTGGCAGCCATGGAGCTGGCCCAGATGGTCACGCAGGCCATGTGGTCGAAGGACTCCTACCTGAAGCAGCTGCCGCACTTCACCTCCGAAAACATCAGGCGTTGCACCGACAAGGTGAGAACTGATTCTCGGGCTCAGTAAGGAAGAGCAGTGGAGCAGCCCAGGAAGAGGGCACAACGGGCCTTCCCGACCGGGCACGGCAGAAAATGAGAGTGGAGTGCCCAATTGCATGAGAATTTTTTTTAAAAAAATTTAAATCGAAGCCATTTATTTACAAGATTTATATCCAGCCTGCTTGAACAAGAACTCTGGGCTGCCCTGGCTATCTGTCGATACTGAAAAACTAGCCACCATGCTCGGAAGGGATTAGGGCAGAGGTCTTCAAACTTGGCAGCTTTAAGACTTATGGACTTCGACTCCCAGAATTCTCCAGCCAGCTATGCTGGAGTTGAAGTCCACAAGTCCTAAAGCTGCCAAGTTTGAAGACCTCTGGATTAGGGTTTCCAAGGGCTGAAAGTCTTGAGCTGCCTCTTGTCTTTTCTGAGGAATAATGGAGAACCAGGGAGGGGCCCAAATCATTGGAACAGCAATAACACTTAGACTTATATACCGCTTCGCAGTGCTTTTACAGCCCTCTCTAAGCGGTTTACAGAGTCAGTCTCTTGCCCCCAACAAAGTGGGTCCTCATTTTACTCACCTCAGAAGGATGGAAGGCTGAGTCAACCTTGAGCCTGGTGAGATTCGAACTGCCAAATTGCAGGCTTAGCTTGCAGTACTGCTCTCTAACCACTGCGCCACCACGGCCCATGTCCCTAGAGCTCCTTCGGGGCAGTTTTTGGAAGCAGATCTTCCCAAAGACAGGAGCATCTCCCTAATCCGAATTGCTGTGTTCCCGAAGGAGGCCTGCTTTATCCAAGAGTGTGCTGTGAACTGCTTTCAGTTTTGGAGAATTTATTAAATCAGGAAATCCCCGACTGCCCCCAGAGCGACAGCTGCCTGTGGGGTGGTTCACCCTGCTTCTTTCTGCTCCAGGTTTGCCATTGCTAAAAAGGAGCGGACTTGAACAGCCACCCCATAAGTGGGACCACAAGGCTGTTGTGGCCCTCCAGTGGCCAGCAGAGCTCGCAACAGAGTCGGACAGTGAGGAGGTTGGGGAGGAACATGGGCCAGTCCTGGAGTCTGGGGAAGGCTCAGATGAGGGCTCTGCGTCGGAGGCAGAGAGGGAGCCAAGGCTGGATGGCAGTTATCATCTGCCTCCAGAGCTAGAAAGCAGTGAGGTAGAGGAACAGCTGAAGCCTGTTCCCAGTGTGTGCATGCGCAGAGCTGCCAGAAGAAAAGAACAGCTAATAAATCAGGGTCGACTTGGAAGTAAAGCTACAAGTGGACGATGAATGGCCCTTCCCATAGGAAATAAAAGAGGAGTGAAAGGGGAGTGGGCTTTTGCAGGAAACAATTCGTTCAGTCGTTCGGTTCAGGAGTGTGAAGATCTGTCCATGAATCTCAAGAGACTCTGTGCCCAAGTCTTTCCTTGCACAGCCCTGCGTTTGGAAAATATTCACATGGCAGCTTTCCAAGCTAGATAAGGTCTGTGGTCATAAATCCACCTTTGGAAGACTGCTTGCCAGGCCTTTGCTGAAGGTGAATGAGAGGAATTCACATTCGTTTAATAAAAGGGGTTTTGTCGGGACGAGGATTCTGCTTCGTGCTTTTTGGGGATGCCTAGGTCAGAACAGAGGCCTCCAACTGATCCTTATCTGTGTGTCAGCTGATACTGAATGGGATGTGTGTGTGTGTGTTTCAATGACACTGTAACCTGGAAGCTTTTCCTCTTGGGGGCTGTCATCCCCTGCTCATTCCCCCCCGCCTGTCTTTCCGCGCAGGGAGTGGAGAGTGTGTTCGACATCATGGAGATGGAAGACGAGGACCGCAACGTCCTGCTTCAGCTCTCCGACGCCCAGATTGCAGATGTGGCTCGCTTCTGCAACCGATACCCCAACATCGAGCTCTCCTACGAGGTGGCGGAAAAGGAGAGCATCCACAGGTAAGGAGGGGCGAGGAAGGTTGCAAGAAAAGACTTCCGTGATGCAGCTTGTAGTTAGCAGTTTTTGCTTGTTTTCTGTTCTCGCGGCTTATTGATGGAGGCAATAACAGAGTTTGTTGCAGAAATCAAATCCAGAAAGCACACACAGGCAGACTGAGGCAGCCGGATTCATTAACTCCTCTTTATATACATAATAATACATGAAGATAAATGTACAATACCAATATACTGTAGATTCTTCTTCAACGTAGTAGCAGTTACGAGCAAAACACAAGGCAGGAGAGAACAGTTAGTTTCATTTCAGCACAGAAGACTAGTTTCAGTTTCTCTGCACAGACTCAGACGCTGCAGACTAAGACATGCCCTGGCTCCATGTGAGTTGACCACTTTCTTTGTTTCTCCAGTGGAGGACCTGTGGTTGTGCTGGTGCAGCTGGAGCGAGAGGAGGAGGTAACCGGACCCGTGATTGCCCCGCTGTTCCCACAGGTAAGGGGGGTCCTCGGAGAACCGGTAGTGGAAATTTTGAGTAGTTCGGAGAACTGGCAAATGCCACCTTCTGGCTGGCCCCAGGAGTGGGGAGGGAATGGGGATTTTGCAATATCCTTCCCCCAGGAGTGGGGAGGGAATGGGGATTTTGCAATATCCTTTCCCCAGGAGTGGGGAGGGAATGGGGATTTTGCAGTATCCTTCCCCTGCCACGCCCACAGAACCGGTAGTAAAAAAATTTGGATCTCACCACTTGTTCCTTCCCTCTTTGAATAACATGAATTTGTGTTACTCATGAGTAAATGGTTTCTCACGGTGTGAGAAGGCTGGGTCAGACCAGGCCGAGGGCCTGCCTGTTGGGACTGAGGCGACACCGTTGTTGCGCTCCTCACTTTATCCCCTTTGCTGCTTCTTTCCTGCAGAAACGCGAGGAAGGCTGGTGGGTGGTGATCGGCGACTCCAAATCCAACAGCCTCATTTCCATCAAGCGTCTGACGCTGCAGCAGAAGGCCAAGGTAAGACGCTCACACTTCTACGTCGGTCTTGATTATTGTTCTGAGCCAGCTCCCCAAACCCGACCCACCCTCTGAAGTGAACGCAAAGATTCCTTTAATTAGGAGCGCCAGCAGCCCTGCAGAAACATTTCCCTTTCAAATGCAGGCTAGCAAGTCCGTCCGGCAGGGAGATGAATAGTTGTCTGCCACATCTTTTCCTCTCCGCCCCCTGCCTTTTATCCCCAGAGCTTGGTAGCAGCGGTGGCTCTTCCGTCCCGAGGACCGGCCCATAGATTCCCACTGCTCTCCTCTCCTCTGCCTTATGTAAATCTACATATCAGGGCACTGGACCCAGCTGTTCCTCCTCTTCCTCATCAGCCACCTCCAGACCTGGGAGCTGTTGATTCTCCATCTTGAGGGTTGACGGCCGGCCCAGGCTCTGCCTCTTTCTCTCTCTTTGCCAGCTCCATTCCCTCTTCCCCCTCGGAGCTGTCAGGTTGCCTTGATGCTGGCCCCGATTCCCTCTCCTCCTCCTCTTCCTCTGATTCAGCTGCTGGAGGGGCCGGCAGCCGACAGGCCACAACAGTGATGGAGAGCTTTATTTGTGTTGTCGTCTCCCCCCCCCCCCGTGAGCCTAATTCCTGCTTTTTGCAGGCAACAACCCCCCCCCCCTTTCAGTTCCTTGTTGATCTGACTTGTTCTAAAAACCCCAATTCTTAACGCTATTTTAGGTCAAGCTGGATTTTGTGGCTCCAACCACCGGGACGCACAACTACACGCTCTACTTCATGAGCGATGCCTACATGGGCTGCGACCAAGAATATAAGTTCAGCGTGGACGTAAAAGAGGCAGAGAGTGACACCGACTCCGACTGAGCGACAGGCCGAAGGTGACGGAACTTCATCAAGCCATTGGTGGACTTTCTTGGAGGAGATAACCCCACCGTAGGTGGTTGGGAAGGTGTTTCGTAGACGTTCTCCGTCTTCGGATTCCCTGTATTGTCTAAGCCTCAGCCAGCAGCTGTACAAAGGGACTTCCACCTTTTTGTGTTCCTGCCCGCATCTTGAGGTTTTCTCCTTTTTTTTTTTTAACTCAGCAAAACAAACAGTAGCTTTTGTGTACAATGTTTGCAGTAAATGAGCTGAATTGATTGTTTAAGAGATCCTGCTAATTTTCCAAAATAAAACTTCCAGGAACTAACTCCGGTCCCTCTTTTTGGGAAGAACAGTCCCAAGTGAAGGGTAGTGGTTAGAGCCGTGGTGGTGCAGAAGCCAGTATTGTACGCAGACTCTACCCACTGCCAGGAGTTTGATCCCGATTGGCTCGAGGTTGACTCAGTCCTTCCGAGGTCGGTAAAATGAGGACCCAGATTGTTGCGGGCAATAGGCAGACTGTAAACTGCTTAGGTTAGGGATGCGGTAGCTCAGTGGCTAAAGACGCTGAGCTTGTTGATCGAAAGGTTGGCAGTTCAGTGGTTCTAATCCCTAGTGCCGCCTAACGGGGTGAGCTCCCGTGACTTGTCCTAGCTTCTGCCAACCTAGCAGTTCGAAAGCAGGTAAAAAATGCAAATAGAAAAACGGGGACAACCTTTGGTGGGAAGGTAACAGCGTTCCGTGCGTCTTTGGCGTTGAGTCATGCATCTATCCCTAATACATTTTGCCACTGTCCGGAGTTCAAAAGAGAGGAGGGGAAAGAAGCAGCCAGCCAATTCCATACATTCTTCCTGACCGCAATCAGAAGGAGGGTGTTGGATTTCACAGCCAGCCAAAGTGGTTAATTGGAGAATGTGATTTATGACATGGCCGGAGGGGAGAGACAGGGTCATAGGGGAACGTAAATCTACGTAGGATCAGTCCTGACTGCATCCGAGTATTGCCAGAATGGTGCTCCTAATAAATGAATATATTTCCTTTGAAGTTTGGATCATGGCTCATGAATTAATCAGGGCATCTTTCGGAAACTTGACAGCATATTTTGAATGACAGAGAGCTGCAGCAGAGGAATGAAAGAGCCACATGCAGCTCCAGAGCTGCAGGTTGCTGACCCCTGGGTTTGCAGGAAATGCAACGTCCCAGCAATGCTTGGGGGAAAAAACAAACAAAACAAATCAGATGATTGGAACGGTGATGGCAGCTACGTTTCAATGGATGAGAACATGGATGAGGTGGTGAAGGAAATGATGAAAAAGTTGGCCTGTATCAAGTCATTCATTAGTGAAAAATAATTTAATTGGAGATGCTTGTTCTTAAAAATGGGAAGCAGATGGTTGAGAAAAACTAGGTGCCTATCATAAATGGAAAGAGAAATCCTGAAGAAGACATTCCTTGGCAAAAAAAAGACCCCAAAAAACTTGTATTATCAGTCCTGACCTCTGAAATCCTTTTCCTCTTTCTCCAGCCCGTTTCTCTCTTCATTTTCCCCAAAATCTTTTCCCGTCATCCCTAGCCTACCTGAGTACCAGGTTGGGGAAGCTGTCGTTTAATAAAGGAGTCAAGGTGAACAACAGCAGATGTTCTCTTTTATTCATTTTATAGATGTTCAAATAATGGCTCCTTTCCCTTTCCTGGTTTTATATAAGCAGAAACCAACATTTCAAGCCTATTATTTCACTTAACTGAAGCCGGCTTAGAAGGGATAAGGAAACTTTACAAGGTTCCTTTCGGGTGGGCCTACTTTGGAAATCCACCTTCAGTGCAGTCTTGCCTTGGCTGGATCCAGACCGAAGAATCATCAGATTTCCCTCTTCATTAAATCCAGTGATTTCCTTTTTAGATAGTTAAGTTCTCACCTGGGGAACTGTAGGATGGAAACAACTACCGCAGAGTTCAGTCAATTTGTAGGAGGTTTCGTTGCTTTTTCTGGGGGATCTGTTGCTCACGAACCCCGATACCTGGAGATAACAAGGTAATTCAGCAAGTCTCTGGGCGCTGGTACTTCCAGAAGGCCATTTCTCCATCATCGCTGCACGAAGCCAGCAACCCCGGCTCCTTGGGGTTCCAGGAAACACAGTTCACATCCTGAGAATGGGCACGGGCCATGTGGGCGGTCAAGGAGAAGGTGGGCTGATGAGGGTCCGAGAGAGGCTCTTCCTCAAACACCCGGATGGCGTCGTCTCCGCAGGCGGTGGCTAAGGCACCTGTCAGGTGGCACCTGCCAAGAATTTGGGAAAAGAAAAAGAATTCTGGATCAGGATTAGATGGTTCAGGACATACGGGGGCATTTTAAAGAGAAGCTGACAATGAAAAAAAAACCCCTCCCTTTTTATGATCCTGTAATCCCTTAATTCGGGGTGGACTCGGGGCGACAATGGAACTGAGCGTTTGCTGGCCGGATGCCCTTCCTGATGCCTATGTGGAGTTCACAGCAAATGGTTTTTTTTTTTTTTTTTTGTGCCTTAGGAGAGAAACATCTGCCGCTACCCAGGATTGCTCTCTCAACCTTCCACATTTATTTATTCAGCTTTTCAACCTCTGGTAGGCCAACCATGGATAAATCCAAGAAAAGAAAAGAAAAGTTTCAGAAGAAAAGAGAACATTTAATTCAACTACATATGCTAGTTTTGTGGCCGCTTAAGAAATAGTCAGGCACGGGAAGGGTTTTGTGGCTCCCGGTGTTTTCTTTTCTGTGGGAAACGGCTCCAAATGGCTCTTTGAGTGTTTAAGGTTGCTGTAGAGGAGCACTTAAAGAGTTGTGCTACTCCTTCATCCACAATGGTGCGCGACCTGCAAAAACACCCCCACAAGAACCCATCCTTGACACAGATCTCGGCTTGTTCCTGGGACCCTGTGGGAAGCATCTCCACTTACCATGCCACGTCGTAGACGGTCCGCGTATGGAAACCAGACAGGGTGCAAACGCACTTCCAAACGGGATTGGTACCGCTACAGGCCACGCCTGAAACACACAAGAGAGCTCCTTAAGCTTGGATCTGCCTCAGGGGCTTCAGGCCTCGTGGAGAAAAGGAGAGATTTCAGTTACGGAGCCTTGGGAGTTGAGGAATAGCAGCTAGGAACGGAAAATATGAGTGGGTAGGAGGGGGATTTGGTGGCCCTTAAGTGATCTAGTACTAGGTTTTATGGTAACCAGGATTTTGCATTTGGCTCAGAACCTTATTCACATGCAGTCTTACTAGAAATAATCCTCAACTTAATGACCATAATTGAGCCCAAAATTTCTATTGCTAAGTGGGACAGTGTTGTTAAGTGAATTTTGCTCCATTTTACGACCTTTCTTGCCACAATTGTTAAGTGAATCACTGCAGTTGTTGAAGTTAGCGGCACCTGCGTACCATGCTGGAGGTGGTTGATGGACTAATATAGAAGAACAGAATAAGTTTGCTGTCACTTTGGTATACATAAAAGTGAAATTTCCTTGCATACAGCTCTCAAGAAGGGTCACCACTTCCAATATGCACTACATAACCATGACCGAATAAATAATGCATATACCCACATATATGACACGGAGAAACAACACAGTCCAGTTCGGATGTATATACCGTATTTTTCGGAGTATAAGATGTACCTTTTTCCCCCCAAAAAGAGGGTGAAAATCTGGGTGCATCTTATACTCCGAATGTAGCTCCGCCCAGCTTCTCAAACGGAGGTTTCAGAGGCTGAAAAAAAGCATCAGAAATGAAGCTTCAGAAAAAAAAGCCTCCAAACAGAGCTTCAGAGGCTTTTTTTTTCTGAAGCTGTTTCAGGGGCTTTCAGATGCAGGAAAAAAAGCTTTTTTCTGAAACAGAGTTTCAGAAGTTTCAGAGGCAAAAAAAAAAAAAGCAAGGCACAGAGCTCACAACCAAGGAACCTGTTGCTAAAATTCACCTCTGGGAACAGCTGATTGGGGCTATTCCGGGAGGCCAATCCACCTGCCAATCAGCTTTTTTCTTATTTCCCTCCCCAAAAACTAAGGTGCGTCTTATACTCCGAAAAATACGGTATGTACATGGCGAGAAAAACAAATCTTGTGAGATTACCAGAGGGACGGCGTAGGGAACAAAGCTGCTACAGAATCGGAGAGTCCTGCTAGAAATACTTCGAAACCCCCTCCCAGAGGGGAGCAACTGAAACAGACTGTAAAGTGGGTGTGTGGGATCTCTAACGATGTTTTGATCTCTAAGCACAGAGCGCTTATGAGCAGCATCCTGAATAACAGGCAGCGAGCTTCCTATAATCTTCTCCACTGTCCACACCACTCTCTGTAGGGACTTTCGACCTCACCTCCCCACTGTGCATCATGCTCCCTTCCCTCCCATCTTTTCATCATAATTTTGTATTTTTATTGTAATGTTGCAAGCTGCCCAGGGACACCTTGTGGCAAAGATGGATGGCAAATAAATTTAATAAATAAACGAACAGTTCTATCCACTGGGATGTAACACAGGGCACCGTGCTGTACCACCCACCTTGCTCATTGCCTGGCTTAAACTGGTGCCAAATGCGCACCGTCTTGTCATCACTACAGGAAGCCAGTCTTTCTCCAGTCTGGTCAAAAGCCAAGCTCCACACCGTGGACTCGTGTCCTTCCAAGGTGCTGAAGCACACCCAGTCGTCTTCCTCTTCCCGATACAGTTTGACTGTGTCATCGTAACTGGCAGATGCCAGCAGCTGGGAGGAGAGAAAAAAAACAAACCCAAATCAGCATCGGCAGAACCACCAAAGGAATTGCAAGCCCACTGGGCCACATGAAAGATGCCCGTCTCGGCATTTGTTTCACAAAAGCAATCTTCTAGCTCAGGGCTGTCAAACTTGCAGCCCGAGGGCCAGATGTCACGCGCTGGCCACGTGCCATGCCCATGCCCGGTTTAGCAAAGGGAAAAGAAGTCCCGATATGTGTTTGACACCCTGCTCTAGCTGTTGCAGCAATGCAGAAAAGGAGGGCTCCCTACCTTACCTGAAGGAAGAAAGCTGGACTCACCTCTTGGTTAGGATGCCAGACAACATGCTTGACATCCTGTGTGTGAGAATTCAAGACGCTCATGCACTCGTACTCGTCCTCTTCGTCCACTGTAACGGAGAGAATTTGATAAAAACTGAATAATAAAAACCCCCATCTGTCAATTGCAAAAGGCAGCTTTACTCAGAATAGCTTACATCCAGGGATGATACTTTAACACTATTAAACATCCAAGCTTGCCTGTTCCAGGACTCGATAGGTGGGCAAATATGTCAAGTTCACTCTGAACATCTGGCTGACTACGTGGCAAACCATAACAATATCACTGGCACTGACAAAATCCCCATTGGTCAATTGCGAAAGGCAGCTTTTAGTCAGAACAGCTTACATCTTGCCCCAATATCTCCCAACACCATCAAGCATCCACATCTGCCTATCCCAGATCCTTGGCAGGCAGACAAAAATGCCAAATCTGGTCTGAACATCTTGGCTGACGGTGCAATCAACCGTAAAAGTAATTCGGTAGAGAATGTGAACCAAGTGAAAAAACAGAAACACATCCTCCCTCTCCTATCCGCTCCATGGATTTACAATAAAAACAAACAGACTCAACTTGTTGAGAAGTTCCATTTTTCCATATTATAGAAAGGCAGAACCGTAGGTTAACTTCCCCTTGCTTTTTGGCAGCTTCCCTAATATTATTATTATTATTATTATTATTATTATTATTATTATTATTATTATTATTATTATTATTATTTTTAAATTTGATTTATATGCCGCCCTTCTCCGGAGACTCAGGGCGACTTACAGTGCATTAAGCAATAACCTTCATACTTTTGTATATTTATACAAAGTCAGCTTATTGCCCCCACAAACTGGGTCCTCAATTTACCTACCTTAGAAAGGATGGAAGGCTGAGTCAACCTTGAGCCTGGCGAGATTCGAACATGCAGTAATTGCAGGCAGCTGGTCTTAATAACAGGGTGCTTTAGACCACTGTACTACCAAGGCTCTTCCCTTTTAAAGAGGTCTTAATTTATATGAAAGCTGGGACATGATCAGTGAAGTAAAAACAAGGAGAGAGAAAGCTCGAACAGCATCCTTCAAAATGAAAAAAAGTCTTCTGCAGTCACGACAAGCCTAAAACTGAACATGAGGCTTGTCAGATGTTACATCTTTTCTATCCTGCTCTACAGAGTGGAGAGTTGGTCTCTGACAGAAAACCACTTGAAGAGACTGGAAACATTTGAAATGTGGATTTACAGGCTGCTGTTAAATTTATAAGACGGGTTGACAAAATCAGAAATGAGGAGGTGACAAGCCACCTGGGAAAGCCAAGGGAAATCATCAAAGCCATCAAAAAGAGAAAGTTAGAATATTTTGGACCTCTGATGCGACACCCAGAAAAATATGGCATCCTTCACTTAATCCTCCAGGAAAAGATTGAAGGCAAACGAGGTCCAGACAGAAGAACATCGTGGCTTCAAAACCTAAGGGACTCGTTTGGACAAAACTCAGCAGCACTTTTTCATACGGCTGTTGACAAAAATAGGATCGCCAACATGATTGCCAACGTCCGGTGACGGATATGGCACAAGAAGAAGAAGAGAAAGGTTTTAAAATCTGTCAGCCCAATTTACACAAATGCCCTTTGATATTCTTAGACAGCAGTCCTGCCCCTTCCGTACACCCAGATAGCAAAATCAGAAGCCGCAGCAGTGCCATGTTCTGTGGGGCTGTGATGACAGAAGTTCATTCATTCGCTTTTGGGAGTCAAATGGGAGTGGGGTTGTGATTAGCCGTGCTTATATCCTGGCTGCCATTTTGCGAGAGCACCGTAATAGGTTCTGAAAATTCCAATGCCACCGCTCCGCCTGCCAACCCACCATCGCCAAAGGATTGTCTGCCTCCCACGATTCTCCACGCTCTCGCTCACCTTCCCAAACCCAGACGCTTTTGTCTCGGCTGCAGGTAGCCAGGAGGCTGCCGGATGGGGCCCAGGCTACAGACTTCACCTCATTCTCGTGGCCCTCCAGAGTCGCTGCACACTGGGTGGAGAAAGAGAGGAGATGTTTCTAATGGGAAGAAGGGCAACCGGCAATCTGAGACCACAAAGAGAAATGTTCGATGGCAGGGCAAGTGGAGGAGATGAGCAGGAGGGGCCCCGAGGGCGGAGTCAAACGCACCATCAATTTGGAATCGCCACGCTCCCACAAGTGGCCTAACTCCAGCCTCCTGTGAATTCTGCTGACTCATATTAGAATAGAATAACAGAGTTGGAAGGGACCTTGGAGGTCTTCTAGTCCAACCCCCTGCTTAGGCAGGAAACCCTACACCACTTCAGGCAAATGAACATCTTCTTAAAAACTTCCAGTGTTGGAGCATTTACAACTTCTGGAGGCAGGTTGTTCCACTGATAAATTGTTCTAACTGTCAGGAAATTTCTCCTTAGTTCTAAGTTGCTTCTCTCCTGGATTAGTTTCCATCCATCATTGCTTCTTGTCCTGCCCTCGGGTGCTTTGGAGAATAGCTTGACTCCCTCTTCTTTGTGGCAGCCCCTGAGATACTGGAAGACTGCTATCATGTCTCCCCTAGTCCTTCTTTTCATTAAACTAGCCATGCCCAGTTCCTGCAACCGTTCTTCATATGTTTTAGCCTTCAGTCCCCTAATCCTCTTGGTTGCGCTTCTCTGCACTCTTTCCAAAGTCCCAACATCTTTTTTACATCGTGGCAACTGAAACTGGATGCCGTGTTCCAAGTGTGGCCTTACTAAGGCATTAACACTTCACGTGATCTTGATTCTATCCCTCCGTTTATGCAGCCCAGATATGGCATCCAAATTGGTGCCATATCTGGCACCAGTTTGCCTTGACCGTTAGTATAAATAGACCTCACGACCACAACTGAGCTCAAAATTTCTGATGCTAAATGAATTTTGCCCCCTTTTACTGCCTTTTCTTGGATCACTGCAGTGGTTAAATGATGTGAATCTGGCTTCACATCATTTAAGGTCACAAAAGGCTTAGAAAATTTGTCTCTAAGTATAATGTTTACAGTGACTTGATATTTTTTTTTCTATATTTGAGATCCTCACTGTTCCATCTTTTTAACTGTATTCCAATTTTGCACCCATGTAGTCACACAAGATTTGAATTACTCAGTTCCGAATTGTGTACTATAAATTGCGCCCAGTAAATATTTGTTATTATGAATTGTAAAATTTTCAAATACAGTCATGTTTTGTGTACATTCCCCCTTTATTTTCACAATTTTCTTGCTGCGCATGGTGCTCATTTGAGAACATTGGAACCAACTAAAGGAAGGGGAAAAAACAACAACACGTCTTTGAATATTGTAACAATATTGGAAAGGGAAAAAAACAAATTAAAGTTGAGATAGAAATAAGAGGGGGATAATAATAAACATATAGATATATTGACACAAAGGTATATAAAAGAACAAATAGGATGGTTTAGAATTGAAAGGTGATAGTAAAATATATGTGTATGTGAAACTATGAAAATGAAATGTAATAACTAGGAGTAATAACATTGTTTGTTGTACTGAAATGTATGATACCCAGAGATCACACAATTCACGCATTGATATGTATAAGCAATATAAAATAAAAAACTTGAAATGGAGAACATTGAAACCAAATGATTCTGCAAGAGCACCGCATAACGAAGGATTCAAGATGCCTTAATTCTTTCCCCCGGTTAATCATCAAATCTTGCAATTTAAACATATTATTTTTCCACTGAGCAAATCTGAATTTGAAGCCACAAAGGATGCTGCTGTACCTCGAAATTGTCCTGGTTCTTCTTCCAAATGCAGGTGGTTGCATCAAAGCTGGCTGAAGCCAAGTAGTTCCCACAGGGGGACCAGGCCACTTTACGGATGGTCCTTTGATGCCCTTCATCCAGAATGGACTTGCATACCCAGACATCGCCTGACGAGAGAGAAAGCACCTGGCAATGTAGGTTGGCAACATCCTTGCCTGATCTTGCACCCCAAGACTAACCATATTAATCAAGTATCTACGGTAGCTTCCCTTTTGTTTGTTCATTAGGGGACTCCTGAGATCTGGATTCAAATAGGAAAAGGTGATTCAAAACATGGGTGGGCCCACAGGTTGCTCCTGCTCTTATCCTTACTCCTCAAATCAAACATGCTGCTGTTCGAGGTAAGGAAGAGAGAGCTTCTTTTAAGGAGCTGGTGACATTATCAGCGTGTGCCTTCACATGATCCAAATCCCTTTTTCTTGTTCAAATCTGAACAACCATCCTGTCAGACCTGAAGCCATCTTTTACATTTGCTACCTTTTCTGTTGTGGGAAAATGGGAGGGGGGATTGCATAGAGTATGGGTGATATGTAGTCAAAATAACATTCCTTTCTCAGAGAGTCAAGGACGTCTTGCCCTGGCACCTGGAGTCGGATGACTGGGAGGTATCTCCAATTTGGACGGTGGATGATTGGACCATGTGATGGACATGTGGGTGCTGGGCAGGGAGTTGAACTTTCACTTGGGTGGGGAAAACCTGGGAACTTTCAGATTCGGGTTTTCCCAGATGTGCCAATATGACACATAAAACGGAACTTTGAGGAAACTCAAGCATCAGAGTCTTCTTTCGTTGGCGGTGTTACTTGGAACCCTGACACACACACACTCTGCATTCTCCCTTCCTGGAAATGTCAACACGAAGCTGACCACCTGAGCCTACCTTCTTTCCCCCAGATGCGGATGCTACGGTCTCCACCACAGGAAGCCAGCAGTGTCCCTTTAGGATTCCAGGTGAGGAACCAGCAACGGGAATCCGGGTGTGCCTGGATGCGGGACAGGAGGGTCAAGGAGTCCTTCATTGGAACACCAAGTGGTCACGACAGAACCGAACCTAAAAACCCTGCAAATAAAAATAAGTTTTATTTCAGCAGAAGAGCTTCATTTAAATCGCAGGTCAGAATGGGTTTTTTTTTTTTTTTTTTTGTATTCCTGATTTTAACAAGGGCTTCCATGCTGTAATTCAAGAATCCCACAGGATGGAATATGAAAATATCTGTGTGGTAGGAGACTTTAACGGTGCTCCCACACACTCCCACGTGACATCTCTCCTGCGTGAGCTGCATTGGCTTCCAGTGATCTTCCGGGTGCGCTTCAAGGTATTGGTTCTCATCTTCAAAGCGCTCCATGGCTTAGGGCCCGGTTATTTACGAGACCACCTTCTGCCACAGATAACCTCCCACCGGCCAATACGCTCCCACAGAGAGGTCCTCCTCAGGGTGCCGTTGGTCAGGCAATATCGGCTGGCGATCCCCCAGGGAAGAGCCTTCTCTGTGGGGGCACCCGCCCTGTGGAACGAGCTGCCTCCTGGAATACGATTGATCCCGGACCTCCGTACCTTCCGCAGGGCCCTGAAGACTTTTTTATTTCAGCAAGCCGGGCTGGGTTAAAAATCTTTTAATTGGGGAATTTTATGGGTAAGGGGTTTTAAATTGGGAAAGCCATAGATTTAATTTCGTTTTAAAGTATTTTAATATTTGTATTGTGTGTTTTTAATTTTGGCTGTTCACCGCCCCAAGTCCTTCAGGAGAGGGGGCAGTATAAAAATTAAATAAATAAATAAATAAATAAATAAATAAATAAATAAATAAATAAATAAATAAATAAATAAATAAATAAATAAATAAATAAATAAATAAATAAATAAATAAATAAATGCAATTGTAGACACAGAACTTGACTAGAAGAGTAGTAAAACAGGTAAAAAAGCCAGGAAAACACTCCCTAAAACTTTTTTTCAAAATGATGGAAGAAATAGGAACTCAAGATGTATGGAGAGTAATGCACCCTAAGGAAAATCAGTATTCATTCTATTCAAATAGGCATAAATCCTGGTCTAAAATAGATATGGTATGGATGTCATTAGAACCGAAAACATGTGTACAAGAGATAGAAATACAACCCAAGGTTTGGGCAGACCACAATCCGATAAAAGTTGTAAGGAAAGAATCCCACAAGCCAAAATTGGACCGATAGGAAGATTACTGATGCCTTTGAACGGTGGTCTTGGGAGTCGATGCCTGAGAATGCTGTGGACAAAGAAGAAGAAAAAGCCAATGGACTGTCAAACAAATCATTTTCACCACCGGCACAAATGATCAAGGTTCAAATTATACAACTTTGGACTATGTAAAGACGCAGCCTTCTGGAGAAGGCTCTTAATGCTGGGAAAGGGGGAATGAAACAAAAAAAGAGGCTGAGAAGCCATCCAAAATTGTTGAGAGTTGGGCAGCATAAAAATGTGAATGAACCACAGGGTATCTTTGACTTATAACCATTTATTTGTTTGACTCTTTCAAGTTTCTCCCACACTCTGGAATGAGTTACCTACCGAGCTCCGTATGGCTCCTGATCTCCGCTCCTTCCGTCGTGACCTGAAGACTTGGCTGTTCAAACAAATGGGCTGACTATGATTCTGGGTTTTAATATTTTATTATTTATTGCTTATTTGGTTTTAAGGGGATTTTATTGTTGCATGCTGTTTAACTTGTGTTCGCCGCCCTGAGTCCTTCAGGAGAAAGGCGGCATATAAATACATTTTTTTTTTTAAAATTTGATTTATATGCCGCCCTTCTCCGTAGACTCAGGGCGGCTTACAGTGCATTAAGCAATAGCCTTCATTCTTTTGTATATTTACACAAAGTCAGCTTATTGGCCCCACAAACTGGGTCCTCATTTCACCTACCTTAGAAAGGATGGAAGGCTGAGTCAACCTTGAGCCTTGGAGAGATTCGAACCAGCAGAAATTGCAGGCAGCTGTGTTAATAACAGGGTTCACTAAACCACTGTACTATCAAGGCTCTAATTAATTAATTAATTAATTAAATAAGTTAGCATAGCACCGAAAAAAAGTGGCTTATGACCATTTTGCACATGTTACGACATCCCCATGGTCACCGGGTCAAAATTCAGGGGCTTGGAAACTGGCTCCTATTTATGACCGTCGCAGTGATCCCCTTTGGCAACCTCCTGGCAAGCCAACCACTCAACGGCCGGGTTCCTAACTTCACAGCCGCAGGGATTCACTTAACAATGGTGGCAAGAGAGGTCGTAAAAATGGAGGCAAAACTCACTCAACCACGGCCTCACTTAGCAACAGAGGTGTTGGGCTCCCTTGTGGTCGTAAGTCGAGGACTCCCTGCAATTTCCCATCCGAGGACATAACAGTATATAGATAGTCCTCGATTTGCAACAGTCCCGTTTTGGTGACCGTTCGAGGTTTAACAACCGCCTCGCTTAGCAACGGAAATTCTGGCTCCCCTGTGGTCGTAAGTCGAGGACTACCTGGCCTTGTTCTCTCTCGGGGGGGGGAATGAAACAGCCCCGCTTCTCGCTCCCGCGGGACTGAAGGCCTCAGCACTCACCTGAGATTCAGCCCAAGGCGGCCCCTGGCTGGGAAGGATGGGCTGTGTAGTACGCCGCTGCAGGGACCTCCTGCCCTTCCTTGTTTATCAGCGCGGAAGCCCCTTTGAACGGGCAGCACCGGAAGTCTCCTCCAACGCAAAGGCTGCTGGGATTCGTAGTCTTTCTCCCCTTCCGCCCCCCCCCTTTGTTTCCTTTTCTGCACCGCCGAAGTAGGCCCAGGCTCCCAAAAACTGGGGGGGGGGAGGAGGGGATATTCCTCGGACCCCCCCCCCCCGCCCCAAGGCGACACGGGGGGGATGGGAGTGTGCAGAGAGCCAAGGCCTTCCCGCTTCATGAGTTGTTTCTCGACCCATTTTCGGCCCGCTGTGTGTTTTGTGTGTGTTTCTATGTGGTAGGCCAAGACAGTAATGGCGGTTGGGTTTTCTGAGGCGGCCGCCGTGACGTCGCAAACGCCGTGACGTCACGCGGGCAGCGACATAAACGCCGCGACGTCCCGCAGGGAAGCGACGCAGCGCCCTGACGTCACGCGGAACCTGACGTAAACGCCGTGACGTCTCGCAGGGAAAGCGACGCGGCGCCGTGACGTCGCCTCGAGGGGGCGGAAGCGGAAGCGCGGCGGCGGCGGCGGCCGGGAAGCTGAGGGACGGTGGCGGTTTTTTGTCAGTGCTCGGCGGCGCCCTCAGCTCGGTCGCGAGGGCAGCCCCCACGCGGAGGCCCGCCGCGGCTCAGGCCTCGGGAGCGGCAGCGGTGAGGAGGAAGGAAGGAAGGGCCCGCTTGGGGGGGGGGGGGGTGATTGGGTTGTGGGGGGGGGGCCCGGAGCGAATCGGTGATTGACGGGACGACGTCCCGCCCCTGGAATGGGGGAGGGGAAGGGAGGGTTTCCTGGTTATGGGATGGGGGAGGGGGGGGGTTCTGGGGATTCGCCCACCCGGATTTTGGGGTTGGGCGCGTTGGGGGATCCTGGAGGAGAGAAATTGGGGCGCTGATGTTGGTGGAGACCCTCCAGGATGATGATGATGGGGGGGGAGGGGGGGAGGAGTGAAATGGAGGGGGGGCTGTTTAGAGCAGGGCTCTCCAACCTTGGCCGCTTTAAGCCTGGAGGATTTTTAGGATAGTTCACAATATCTGTCTGTCTGTCTGTGAGTCTATCTATCTATCTATCTCCATCTATCTATCTATCATCTATGTATTTATCTATCATCTATGTATCCATCCATATCTATCTATCTATCTATCTATCTATCTATCTATCTATCTATCTATCTATCTATCTGTCTATCATCTATGTATTTATCTATCATCTATGTATCCATCCATATCTATCTATCTATCTATCTATCTATCTATCTATCTATCTATCTATCTATCTATCTATCTATCTATCTATCATCTATCTATCTATCTCTCAGTCTGTCTATCTATCTATCTATCTATCTCATCTATCTATCTATCTATCTATCTATCTATCTATCTATCTATCTATCTATCTATCTATCTATGTATTTATCATCTATGTATCTATCCATATCTATCTATCTCTCTCTCTCTCTCTCTCCCTCTAGTTTATCTCAATTTATTCATCCTATGACTTATCACTAAACTCTATGTTTGTCTCTGCGTCCATCCATCCATCTAATCTAATCTAATCTATACATACTTGTGTATGTATACGGACGCACACCCATACACACCCATCACAAAAGTTTCTAGTCGGCTAATTTGAGATGCCTCCCTGGTCACCGTTTGACTCTGACATATGACTTACTAAAACAAGTAAAACAGATAATAGTAAACAGGACCAGTTCAAATGAAATCTATCCACTGGGGAAGAAAATACCAGGAACCAAATTTTAAAAAAGAGAACAAAAGAAAGAAAGAAAAGAACATTTGCTATCACTGCAGGGTCATAAACGCCCATCCTTTATGTTATTGGAGGCATTAAAAGTCGCCTGTAACTCAAGAATCACTTCTCTGCTTTCGTCAACACTTGGATTGCACCTCAGGGCAGCCAGAGAAAATGGGAGGCAGAAAAAAATTACATGGTCAGAGAATGCTGGAAAAAAGGAAATTTGAGTGTGGGAAAGACAGAGATTCTTTTCTGGTCCTCTCAAAGGCTTCACTATAGAGTTATGCAGTTTGGATTTAGAATAGAATAGAATAACAGAGTTGGAAGGGACCTTGGAGGTCTTCTAGTCCAACCCCCTGCCCAGGCAGGAAACCCTACACCACTTTAGACAAATGGTTATCCAACATCTTCTTAAAAACTTCCAGTGTTGGAGCATTCACAACTTCTGGAGGCAAGTTGTTCCAATGATTAATTGTTCTCACAGGAAATTTCTCCTTAGTTCTAGGTTGCGCTGGAAAAAGTGACTTACGACCGTTTTTCACATTTATGACTGTTTCTAGCATTCCCATGGTCATGTGATTTACATTGGATGCTTGACAGCCAGTTCATATGTATGACCGTTGTAGTGTCCCCATGGTGACATGATCAGAATTCGGATGCTAGGCAACTGACTCCTACTTATGACGGTCGCAGTGTCCCGGGGTCATGTGATCATCCCCTTTTGCGCCCTTCTGACAAGCAAATTCAGCGGGGAAGCCAGCTTCACTTAATCGTGTTACCTAACTCAACAATTGTTGTGATTCACTCAACGTCAGCGATCATACATGGGGCAGAATTCACTTAAGAGCGGTCTTGCTTAGCAGCGAAACTGTCGGGCTCAATTGTGGTCATAAATGGAGGACTACCCATGCTACAGTTTGGATTCCTGTCCTGATCATGGATTGAATTCAATAACGTACCGTATTTTTCAGACTATAAGACGCACTTTTTTGTCTCCCAAAAGGGGGTGAAAATGTCTGTGTGTGTCTTATAGACTGAATAGAATAGACTTTTCAAAGGAAAGAGTGTGTGAATATACAGTGGCCTTGAGAGTAAGCTCCCATCCTGTTTATATTCCTCAGACTGGCAGTTAGTGCTATTCACTGATTCTCTTGAGTATTACACATATTGCTGTCAGTAATAGTGGAGACATGTGTGGTCTTTGTCGAGTTGTTTTTATATGTTAGTGGCCTCGAAACGAAAGACAAAGGGATGTTTTATGAAAATATGAACTGCGTCAGATCCCCCATTGCTTTAAAGACAATATCCTTCTAGTTGACTATTGGGCTTAATCCCTTCCTTTGGTCTGAGAATTATTGTAATCCTTTATAGTTTTTCCCAACCCAGATTCCAAGCATCTTCACATGCCTTTAAGGGAGGGATCTAATATTGCTGGGGGGGTTTTCGCCTTCTGCTTGACCATGGCAAATGTCGACAACGTTTTCCAGCCCAACAATTAAACTCTGGTAGCTAGAAAGGAAGGGATGCAGTGGCTCAGTGGCTAAGACGCTGAGCTTGTCGATCGAAAGGTCGGCACTTCAGTGGTTCGAATCCCTAGCGCTGCGTAACGGGGTGAGTCCCGTTCCTTGTCCCAGCTTCTGCCAACCTAGCCGCTCGAAAACATGTAAAAAATGCAAGTAGAAAAATAGGGACCACCTTTGGTGGGAAGGTAACAAGGTTCCGTGTGCCTTTGGCGTTGAGTCATGCCAGCCACATGACCACGGAGACGTCTTCGGACAGCGCTGGCTCTTTGGCTTTGAAACGGAGATGAGCACCGCCCCCTAGAGTCAGGAACGACTAGCACATATGTGCGAGGGGAACCTTTATCTTTACCTTTAGTTAGAAAGGAACTTTCATGCCTCCATAACACGGTCAATTAAAAACAATAGTTTCTTGTCCCGTCTTTGTATCTGCATGTCATCATCAATTGTCTCTTTTCGCTTCCTCAACAGAGTCCAGAGAGTCCATCCTTCTTCCTCTGATGTTTTGTCCTGCCCGTAGGCCTTTTGTTGACCTGCTGCCTCCTGGCTACGTCTCCAGCGGCACTGGCAGTGCCTACCTCTGAAGATCCCAAGGGTCTCAGCCTTCGTTCGTTGTTGCCTTGGATTTATTTGGCTGAACACCCCAAGGGAGATCCATGTATACCCCAAGTGGTTCAGTGTTGCCCGGTGGCCGAAGGCGAAGAGGGCAAGATGGGAGTGCCTTGCCCAAGCAACCCGAAAGGAGCTTGGCATCTGCCTTGCCTGGGGCCCTCTCCATAACTGCCCTGTGTACTGCCTTGGCAGAGCCCGCCTGGCTACGGATACACGGGGGCACTTGTTCTCGCCAGGAGCTGGGGGTTGCTGATGTGCTGGGATACATTGATCCGGATCTGCTTAAAGGTGAGAAGCAAACAGGTGATCTTAAAGATAATTATAGATTGACCTAGTGCAGGAGCGGTATTCACTTACCTTCACTACCGGTTCGCAAATGTGAGCGCGCGATTGGCTAAACTATTGGCTGTAGATTGAGAACTATAACAGAGCTTGTGATATACAGAATTGTGGTTCCCCGCCATCTTGTTGTGGCCGGTCAGCGGTCTGTGCAGCTAGTAGCTGATTCCGACAGCGAGGAGGCTGGTGTGGTGCTGCGCCAGCAGCCTGTGCAGCTGGCACTCGAGTCAGACAATGAGGAGGCTGGAGAAGACGTGGTGCCAGAGGTGGGGATTCAGCCAGGGCCTTCAGAACCTCCAGAAGCTCCCTTAAGTGAAGAGGAAGAAGAGGAGGAGCCTCTTCTCAATGCACGGGCGCGCAGAGCTGCCAAAAGTCAGGAGTGGCTCCTCAGGAGGAGGTCTCCTGGAGAGTAAGGCTTGGGGCTAGTTGGCCACTCCCTTAGCCTATTTAAGGAGGAACACCGACTGAAGCAATTTGCAGGGAACAACTTCGTTCACATATCTTCGTGTCTTGTCTTGCTTATCTTATCAGCTTCCTGCAAATTGCTTCTGGGCATTCTGCCAACAAAGTAAGCTTTCAGTATTATTCTTTAAATTCTTGGCGGCTGTTAATGCAATTAATTAACAGCTGTTGTTGTAAAAAACTGGTTTATTTAGTAAACTAAGGTTTGAACTGACTTTGTGTATGCTGTGTTCTTTGGGGTCCATAGCTGGGGCAGAACACGTCTTGTCTCTATCAAACTGCAAATTTATTATGCATGCTTACCCCAAGATTCAACCTCTGGAAGAGCCTACTTTCAAGTAAGTAGAGTTGTAGCCAAGGTGAGTCACCTGGGAAGATCAGGAGTCCAGTTCCAGTGTGTGTTGAGTCAAGTCTTGGAACGTGTATCCCCTCCTCTTTTCGTAAGGTGATATTTAGAATGCCAACAAATCATAACTGGCAGGTGTGCCATTATTGCACAGGGAACAAAGTGCACAACTGTTGTTCTAGTTCAAGAACTTAGCGCTTCCACCCTCCTTCCCCACACCCCTTCTGCCCTGTCGTTTTTGTTTTCTTAATTCAGCTGGCATCCTGTTGCTGGCATCCTGTAAAGCCAGGGGTCTCCAGATGTGTGTGGACTTCGGCTCCCAGAATTCCTCAATTCTGGGAGTCAAAAGTCTAAAAGTTGTAAAATTGCCAAGGCTGGAGACCCCCCTAGGTGTAAAGCACAACTTAACTTGTTAAATATGATGCAAAATATAAATTGTGATGGGGGGTGGACACCACCAATAAACAAATAGTCAAAATAAACTTGAGCTCTGGGTTAAATGCTTAATTTTCAGCTGTACCACTCGCTGATTATCTGTGGGTTTTTTAGCAGTCTGCCTTAAAGCCCTTCCCTTGAACACTTCTGCAAAATATTTCAGGTCTTCCTGTTCTACCAAGACATGAACAAATCATTCGGGGCCTTTTTTGGTTTCTGTTCCTGAAAATCTCAGACGCTTGCATAAAGGTCACTTTTTTCCCCTCTGGAAAAAAAGAAGAAGAAGAAGAAGCAATGATTCCCATGAATTCTCTGGTTTTACCCTGTAGCTCCCGAGATGTAAACAGGAAGGAAAATGACCTTGATAGAAATAAATAAGAACGATTATCTAGGCAAGTATTCTAAATGTTCTCAGTGTTAATAAAACAAAGGAGATCATTGTAGAGTTTAGAAAGAGACGGCATGGTCATACTCCGCTCAGTATCAAGGATTCAGGTGTAGGGATGGTAGGGGTGAAGGAGCCTTGGTGGTGCAGCGGACTAAAGTGCTGTTAAGTAGCACTTAGCTGCCAGCTGCCTGCAATTACTGCGAGTTCAAATCTCACCAGGCTCAAGGTTGACTCAGCCTTCCATCCTTCCGAGGTAGGTAAAATGAGGACCCGGATTGTGGGGGCAATAAGCTGACTTTGTATAAAAAAGAACACCGCTTGGGGGGGCTAAAAGCCCTACTAAGCAGGTGTATACAAAAAGTATGAAGGCTATTGCTTAAAAGCATTGTAAGCCGCCTAAATAAATAAATAAATAAATAAATAAATAATATTAAGTATCTGGGGGTGCAGATCTCTAACAATCCAAACTGGTCTCTCCACACGTCATCTTTAGTGAAGCGTGCAAACCAGCATCTGCATTTCTTGCGTCAGATGAAGAGAGCACATCTTTCTCCTTCTGTCCTGGCCACCTTCTACAAAGGCACGATGGAGAGTGTTTTAAAAAAAGGCATCCCTATTTGCTTTGGTGGCAACAGCGCCTCAGATAGAAAGTCCCTACAGAGAGTGGTGAGGACAGCAGAGAAGATTATAGGAAGCTTGCTTCCCGTTATTCAGGATGCTGCTTCTAAGCGCTGTGTGCTTAGAGCTCAAAGCATTGTTAGAGACCCCACACACCCACTCCACGGTCTGTTTCTGTCGTTCCCCTCTGGGAGGAGGTTTCAAACTATTAATAGTAGGACTACTACAGCTTTGTTCCCTGCGCCATCCGTCTGATAAATTCGTAAGATTCATTTTTCTCACCATGTACATGTATACGTCCGAACTAGACGGTGTTGTTTTCTCTGTGTCACACAATATATGTGGGTGTTTGCATAATTTTGTTTCTATTTATTTATTTATTTTGTCATGCTCATGTAGTGTATATCGCAGGTGGTCCTTTGAGAGCTGTATGCAACGAAGTTTCATTTAAATGTACGCCGATTACTATACATTTAAAGTAACAACAAAGTTATTCTAAGTTCTAAGAACATTTTTTTAAGGGAGATAACAAAACCTTTGAAAGCCACTGTTTAATTTAACTAACTGCATTAATTTTATTTTAATTTCCTTGTCGTGAGACATTGAGAGTCAGGTGGCACTAAGTTTCACACATTATTGTTAGTCTTATTGTTGTCGTTATGCTACACTGACTCATGACTGAGCATAAGAAGGGTGAGAAGGTAAATACACAATCAGACGTGCAAGATTCTGTTATAATTTGAAATTGGTTTTAATTGGGTTGTTTTAAATTGTGGGCCGAAATTATTTAATTACCTTTTAAATTGTTTTTTTTTAAATTTTGTATGCTCTGTTTTATCTCGGCTGTTCACCGCCCTGCTGGAGAAGGGCGGTATACAAATCAAATAAAATAAATAAAATAAAATAAATAATCAGTTTCAGTAAAGATAGTTTAAGCCTTCTGGTGAAGTTGATTTCTTGGTCTGCTCCACCTACACTATCCTGAACCCAAGTGAAGACTAGAGAAATCAACCAGGAATTTCAAATTCTCACTGCTTCTTTCACTCTCCTCCATCCTCACTTGTTTTTCCGCAATCTCCATTTTAAAAGTGGATTATTTTGGTCACAAGCCCGGGTTTTGTTCCTTTTGTGTACATCCCACCCCGCCAAAAATCTCACATTCAGTTCAGTTTTTTTCCTACTGAAATGGAGGTTGAATCATTGCCAGCTAAGGCAATTCATCTTGTCTTGTGTATACAGTAGTGGCCAAAATTGTGGAAACCTTTTAGGAAAAGTCTATTTTCTAAAACAAATAGCTAATAACACCACTTTCTTTTTGGAGCGGTACCATAAAATTATATATCAATGGAAAGATAATTTAATCAAGAATGTAATGCAATAACTTTTAGGAAGGATTTGCTATTAGAATAGCAGTTGCGGTAGAAAGAAGAAAAAGTAAAACACGTAGAAAAAAAATGAGATATACAAAAATTACCACCATAGAAAAAATGAGATATACAAAAATGATCCCCATGTCAGTTAATCCTTCGTTGGGTAACCTTTAGCATGAATTAAGGCCTTACAGCGTCTTCCCATGGAGGGAACCAAGTCTTTGAGTTCTGGAGCTGTTCTAATGTGAAACCAAGATTGAATGATGGCTTCTATTAACTGGGTTTTATTGCTGGGTTGCTTCTGACTAACCAGTTTCTTTAGTCAGCTCCATAGACTTTCAATTGGGTGAAGGTCTGGGCTATTCCCAGGCCATTCCAGCCGTGGAATAGGATTATCTTTTGAAACTCCAAAAAAAGTGGTGTTATTAGCCATCAAACCTCAAAAACACACTTTTCCCAAAAAGTTTCCACAATTTTGGCCACTACTGTATATCAAATGCTGATATATTATTCTGATTACAACAGTGGCATTTGCTCTATGTGAAACATCTTAAAACGGAGCACATTTTGGATCTCTCTTTTTTGTTGTTGTTATTGTTACTTGTAACCCTGGTAAACTGGCATTAAAATGGGATTTTTAGTTTCTTGAATTGGGGAGGATCTGCGTGCAACAGATTGGGAACAGTGTCAAGCCGTTCTTGTTTAAAACTGCCAGCATCCTTGTGTCTTGTTCTCCCAAAGTTGATTTTGGAGAGAGGAAAACTGTGAGAGTTAAAAAATATATATATAAATCAAATGTAAGAGCATTTCTTTTTTTAAAAAAAATTAATGAGCTCTAAACCCACCGAATTGCTTCAGGAAATAGTAAAAGTCACTACAGTATTTTTCGGACTATAAGACGCACCGGTGTATAAGACACACCAAGATTTCCACCCTCTTTTGCGGGAGGGGGGAGGGAGGGTGTCTTTATACTCCGAAAAATACGGTAATTCATAGCCCTGGCCTTTGACAAGATGGAACACATAAATCAGCCTTTTTTCCACCAAAGTGAATAAACAATGAACACTTGTATTAATCCACCTGCCACGTGGTCATCTGCACCAGCAGTTATGGATCTGAATTAAAAGAAGTTTCTTTTTAAAAAAAATATGTATTTATTATGTTTATTATGTTTTCTCGATGGGAATAAAATACAAAACAGAAAAAACCCTGGGGAAAAAAAAATACATCCAACAGTAACAACAACGAAAAAAAAGGCAAAAAAAAAAAAATCTATACAAAAGGGAAAAAAGAAAAAGAATGACCCAAACATCCAACATTAAACATTGGGGGGAAAAAAAATCCCACTTAAACTTTAGCTGGTTTTCATGCCTAAGGCAAGACTAGAACTCGCTGTCTCCCCCGCTTTACGAAGTGGCGCTTAAACCACGAGATCAAACCGGTTCCTTATCTTGTTTAATGAGATTTTTTTATTTTATTTTACTGTTCTGCTTGTTGCCAGGGCAAGGGCCTCAGGATAAGCCACTGAAGCACATTTAAAGTAGGTGAAAAGGTCCTTGAGGGAAACGACAGTTGATCTGAGCAAGCGGTTGAAATCTGAGCCCAACAGCGTTTATCAAAAACAAAGACGAAACTCTTGACGGATATTGAGTCAAGCATCCTGCTCAAAGGCATTCAAAACAATCTGATCATAAGAAGATTGGCAGTTGAGCAAAAAAAAAAAATTCAGTGTCAACGACCAGTGAAATAATCTTAAAACACTTGCATTATTATTATTATTTACTTTATTCATTAAATATGAAACTCAGTCAACTCAACATTCAAAAATGCATCACAAATACCATTGATTGGTGCTAATGGTTGATACGGGTTGCTGCCAGCGTCCTAGGGATCAACCAAGGACCTTCTTAAGATTATAATTATGATTATGATTAATGTTGTTGTTGTTGTTGTTGTTGTTGTTGTTGTTGTTGTTATTATTATTATTATTATTTAATCTTTAGTGAGATTCACAGCCTTTGGGGCTGGTTAATAGCTCAGCAGCTCGAGTCCTAACCAAGGACCTAGAAACTGTTAAGGTATTGTCGGAGGATGTAAGCTGTTCCGAGTGAGGTGGTTTTTTGTAATTATTATTATTATTATTATTATTGCAAACAGCTGGAAGTAGCACCCATGGCCCGTAGCGCTCATGGGCCACCCTGAAATATAATTTACTTGAAATCCCAAATTTTTCACTTTCTGGTTCCTCTTCGAAGATGTTTCCCTTCTCATCCCAGAAGCGTCTTCGGGAAAAACCAGAAAGTCCAGCTGCCTCTTGAAAAAGCAAAATTTGGGACAACCATGACCTGGATGACGGAGAACAAAGAAAGGACTTTGCCGTTCGTCTAAGCAACTCTTAAAAACATTTTTATTTTTTTGTCTTCAGGGTAGCCTTCGCAATAATTCACTTCGATCCATTAAACATCACTTTTCTCTATAGTTTGAGATGTTTTCCTTCCACCCACCTCAGCCTTCTGTAACTCGGACTCCTCGAGATACGCGAGTTTTTCAGAATCCTGATTTAAGAGGCAATTCTTACATTTCTTTAATTTTAATATTTAAATTTTTTAAATTCCTGGGCAATTCTGAAGAGAGAAATTATCCCTATCTGAAGAATATCCCAGTAAACACAAGGCTTTATCGAACACCAGAACATTCAGGATATAAATTGTTATCTACTTTTAGGTTCTATTTAATTGGGCCAAACTATGTTATAATAATAATTTTAATTAGCAATTTTATGATGTTTGTGTATCTATATTTTTCTTGACTGTACACCGCCTTGAGTCCTACGGGAGAAAGGCGGTATAGAAATAAAATAAAATAAAATAAAATAAAATAAAATAAAATAAAATAAAATAAAATAAAATAAAATAAAATAAAATAAAATAATAAAATAAAATAAAATAAAATAAAATAAAATAAAATAAAATAAAATAATAAAATAAAATAAAATAAAATAAAATAAAATAAAATAAAATAAAATAAAATAAAATAAAATAAAATAAAATAAAATAATAAAATAAAATAATAAAATAAAATAAAATAAAATAAAATAAAATAAAATAAAATAAAATAAATAATATTGCAATGTGCTGTAGACCTCCTGGGTTGTAAACCGGAGGGCCGAACCTGTGAAATGAGGAAGAGTTTTCGCTCAAAAGTGATGCCACTTAACGGAAATGCCTTTTTGATTCTGTCTCCCTCCTTCCAGACTACTGCATGAACCCCCAGACGGTGTTATTGCTTCGGGTCATTGCTGCCTTCTGCTTCTTGGGCATCATCTGTAGCCTTTCAGCTTTCCTTCTCGACGTCTTCGGGCCCAAGCATGCCGCACTGAAGATTACGCGCCGTTACGCCTTTGCTCACATCCTCACAGGTAGCTGGGGAGCCTTGATTTTACATTACGCTTTGGGTTCCTTTGTGTGTGTGTGGGGGGGAAGGCTCTTGTGGGGCTCCTGTGGGCCTTCCGGAACCGCCCGTCCCTCTTAACTTGTCCACCGAATACTGTATTTTTTGGACTATAAGACACACCGGAGTATAAGACGCACCAAGATTTCGAAGAGGTTAACAAGAAAAAAATTTTTTTTGCCTTCCCCGGCCCCTAGGAGCACTCCGCAGGCCTCCCAAATCCTCTGCGCATCCCATTTTTGCGAAAAAAAGGGCCTGTTTTTGGCGAAAACGATAGGCGCGGGGCGGGGTTTCGGGAGGCCAAAAATGGCTACATTCGGTGTATAAGATGCACCAACATTTCCACCCTCTTTTAGGGGGGAACAAAGTGTGTCTTATACTCCGAAAAGTACGGTACTTTCATTTTTCTCCATGCGTGCTTTATCTCGAACCTTGAACACACCCTATTGCGTGTTCCTACGGTGTTAAGTTTTTCCCCTCGTGAAATTTTTAGAGCTCACGTGCCACTATTGCTCTACCTACCTAGTCCCCTTCTGCACTGAAGGCACAATTAGTTGGACTAACAAGAGGAAGCACTTACGGAGCTTCTCGGTCATCCAAGTCATGGTTGTCCCAAAGGTGCTTTTTCAAGAGGCAACTGGAGTTACTTTGGTGTAACTGGACCAAAAAAGTCCAGTTGCCTCTTGAAAAATCAGCTTTGGGACCAGAGAAGGTACCTATGCTTTCTCCTGTAGGTGCATCTCTGTCTTTGGCCCTTGGTTTGGCCACAAAATCATCTCAAAATGACATCATGGAGGGGCCGAACAAAATTATGGGGAAGGCATTCAACCACTTTTTGCAGTGCATTTGGTTTCTACCCCGTCTTTGGGTGAAAAATAAGTCATAAAGCATCTTTTTGTCCAGTCGGTTCTCCATGACACAAACCAGTCCAGCATGTACATTCAACTGGTATGTGTTTTAGTTCTGGCTGTGCACCGTCCTGAGTCCACTAGGAGAAGGGCGGGATACAAATTGAATAAAATAAATAAATAAATAAATAAACTTCAAATCCCAAAAGATCACATCTCTCCCCATCTCACACTTTCATCTTAAAAAGACCGTAAGTGTTCAAAAAGCAAAAAAAAAGTACATTTAGCAGATAACTCAGATAATGCAACCCATTGGCTCCTTGCCAGCTGTCTCGCTCTTTCTCTCACTTTCTGTGTCTCTCTGTCTCTCTCTCTCTCTGTCTCTCTCTCTCTGCCTCTGCCTCTCTCTCTCTGTCTCTCTCTGTGTGTGTGTCTCTCTGCCTCTGCCACTGTCTCCCTGTGTCTCTCTTTCTTTCCCTTTCTCTCTCTCTCTCTCTCTCTCTCTCTCTCTCTCTCTGTCTCTCTCTCTCTGTGTCTCTCTGCCTCTGCCACTGTCTCTCTGAGTCTCTCTTTCTCTCACTTTCACTTTGTGTCTCCCTCTGTCTCTCTCTCTCTCTGCCTCTCTCTCTCTCTCTCTCTCTGTCTGTCTCTGTCTCTCTCTCTCTGTCTCTCTCTCTCTGTCTGTCTCTCTGCCTCTGTCACTGTCTCTCTGAGTCTCTCTTTCACTTTCTGTGTCTCCCTCTGCCTCTTTCTTTCCGTCTCTCTCTCTCTCTCTCTCTCTCTCTCTCTCTCTCTCTCTCTCTCTGTGTGTGTGTGTGTGTGTGTGTGTGTGTGTGTGTCTCTCTCTCTCTGTCTCAGTGTGTATGTATTAGCCTGAGAAAGGGTCGTTGCCCGTGACCTCATTCCCCATGTTTCCATCCATCCAAGTCTTTTCATTCTGCCCGCAGTGCTGCAGTGCGCCACGGTGATCGGGTTTTGCTACTGGGCATCGGAGCTGATTCTCGCCCAGCAACAGCAGCACAAGAAGTACCACGGCTCGCAGGTTTACGTTACGTTCGCCGTCAGTTTTTACCTGGTGGCCGGAGCCGGCGGGGCATCCATCTTGGCCACGGCTGCCAACCTGCTGCGCCACTACCCCACTGAAGAAGAGGAGCAGGCCTTGGAGCTCCTGTCCGAGATGGAGGAGAATGAACCTTACCCCGCCGAGTACGAAGGCATCAACCAGTTCCAGCCACCGCCGGCTTACACACCGTAACGCTTCCCCGGATGACGGCTGGGGCAAAGGGGGGAGGGAGCTTCTTCCAGCCCGTCCCGAAAGTCAACCTGCACACAATTGCTTTGGGAACGCGTTCCCTTCTCTTCCTGGAACCTCCTCTTGTAGGTGTTTCTCCTTTCCTTCCTCTCCGTGGATCTGCTCCCTTTTACCATTTCCTGTCTGGAGAGAGGACAGGAGCCCGAGCCGAAGACTTGCTCATGCAGTGACCTCTGAAGCAGGCGTATTCTGAAGCAATGGGGTGACCATTGGGGCGGGGTTTGAACCTCAGGCATTTGGCGGGGAGGGGGGGGTGTTGCCACTGGAAGTTTTCCTGACTTTTTCAGCTGCCAAGAGCGGCAGAGTTTGGGGGCTCCAGAGAGAGAGAGAGAGAGAAAGAAAGGAAAAAGAGAGCTGCTTCAGGAGAAGGAAGCGAAAAGAAAGGCGTGTAGACAGCTTGATTGGGTGGGAAAGGGGGTGGGCGAGGGGGTGGGTGGGCGGGGGGAAGGGGTGCCACCATTTTTGGCATTGCGCTAAGACGTTTCGCACTGGCGGGCAGCGGAGAATTCAGCCGTCCTGTCCCGCCACCCGCAGAACTCCTCTCTTTTGGGGGGGTGGGGAGGAAGAACGGAAGGGGACACTCCTCTGACGTTCACCCCCTCGGGCCAACAGGCTTGGCCTCCAGCACCCCGAAAGATATGGGACTCTTCCTCTATGCACTGGTTTGTGGAGAGGCGACCCCCGTTCGGTCGACCCTCGTGCTTCCTGAAAAAAAAGCAGGGTTAACGTTTCCTCCCACCTTCGTTTCATCCACTCCCGCCTTCTGCGACTCGGCGGAAGCGTTTTTTTGCACTTTGCTCTGCTCTTTCTTCTCGCGGCCTCTTTCCCTGACGGGGTTGTGGGGGGGGGGGGAGAGGGCCCATGAAACGTGGCGCGCTCCCAAGAGGATATCGCGACTACTGAGTTTTCTCCCTTGGGGGGGGCTGTTGTCTCTGACAAGGGACTCGCGGGGTCTCTCCTTCCATCTGGCGCTCCTGCTCTGCACAACTGCCAGGCCTTCAACCCCTCCGCGTAAGGCAACGTATCAGAACCACGTTCTTCCCCCGCTCTCACCACCACCACCACCAATGCAACCAAATGATATGCAAATACTGATTCCAAGCTCGATTTCCACTGTTAAACCTTTTCGGTATGTCTTTCGTCCCCGTTCCCCTGTCCCCCCTCCCCACCGATTCCACCTTTGTAATCTCAAAACCGTCTCCATGTAGCCTCTGGCCCCGATCTTTCCATCCCGCCGGCGTTTCACAGACAGAAGTCCTCCTGTTAGCTGCGGGTAGTAACCGAAAGAGCATTTCACAGCTGGCTTTCTGTACAAAGAGAATGATAAGTTAACCTTTTCCTTGTTTTATTTTGTTTTTCTCGCTCTGCGTGGAGGTAAACCCGCTTCGAATAAGCCAGCATTTTTTTGTTTGTTTGTTTATATTCACTAAACCAGAAGCCTTCAAACTTGGCAGCTTTAAGACTTGCGGACTTCAGCTCCCAGAATTCCTCAGCCAGCATAGCCATAGCTGGCTGGAGAATTCTGGGAGTTGAAGTCCGCAAGTCTTAACGCTGCCAAGATTGAAGACCTCTGCACTAAAACACGCTTTGACTGACAGTGGGAGGGAGGGAATGAGTGAGCAGCCTTGTCAAGGAGTGTTTGTGTAAGTTTGTGTGTGTGTGTGTGTTTTAAAAGAAGATCGAGACTGTAAAACAAAGTAAAACCGGTTTGGCTTGATGGAAGTTTGTTCCTGTTCAACGAGATGAAAAGATAACGCAGCGAAAGGCGCCTGAGAAGGTCGAAGGGGGTTTGCCACGATCTTGATGCGGAAGGGAGGGATTTGGGCTTTTAAAGTTAGAGAGGACTTTAATCCTTCTCTTGTATGTGCCCAGTTGATGCAGAGCGCATGGTAGTCTCTATAGCAGGGGTCTCCAATCTTGGCAAGTTTAAGACTTGTGGACTTCAACTCCCAGAATTCCTCAGCCAGCGAAGCTTCGCTGGCTGAGGAATTCTGGGAGTTGAAGTCCACAAGTCTTAAACTTGCCAAGATTGGAGACCCCTGCTCTATAGCCTGAGCCTGTTAACATGCCACTGGTATCAATACAGGGTTGGAAGTAGCGGGAAGGAGACCCTTTCCCTGTCCTCTTAATTGCAGGGGAGAAAAACTGGGACAGAATTTTTCATTAGGCTCTAAAGGCTTCCATCTTTTAAAAGCCAAGAAGGAGACAGTTAAGGAATGTACTCTGTTTCTCCCAAAATAAGACATTATCCCCTGATAATAAGCCCAGTCGGGTTTTTGAGAGCGTGGCAAAAAGGCCAAGCGCTTATTTCAGGGTTCAAAAAAATATCAGACGGGGTCTTATTTTCGGGGAAACACGGTAGAAGAAATTTGATCTTTTTATTTTATTTTATTTTTTTAAAAAGGCAGTTCAACTGGGTGTCCCATTCTCACTTTTGTGCTTTCCATCCTGCACACAAAACAGCTGGTAGCGATGCCAGCGAGATCTTTTGCTCCCTTCAGATTGCTCCCTGCTAAATTTGGCTTTAAATGTTGTGCACGCTTTTACTATTTTCCACCTGGTCTCTTGGATTTGAGCCAGGGGTGAAATGCTCCAAAGTCTGCTACCGGTTTGCTTTGCTCTTTGCGCATGCATGCGCGGTATGTACAGGCACTACTGCGCAGCGCTGAAAAAGGAGGATTAAGACTTTTCTAAGGTAAGTAGAACAGTGAGGGGGTGGGGAACAGTTGTGCCGTGTGATTTAGATTCGCTAAAAAGCAGAATTTCTTATATAAATCACGCGGCACAGCTGATCGTTGGAAATACCGGTTCGTCCAAACCGGTAGTATTTTTTTACTACCAGTTCACCTGAAGCTTCTATTACTACCAGTTTGGGCGAACCGGTCTGAACCGGTAGCATTTTACCCCAGATTTGAGCCCTGGTGGCACAGGGATTAGAAGGCATTATTGCAGGCTGATTCTGCATTTCCACTGCCAGGAGTTCAATCCTGGCCAGCTCAAGGTCGACTCAGATTTCCCTCCTTCCAAGGGGGGTCAAATGAGGACCCAGATTGTTGGGGGCAAGAGGCTGACTCTGTAAACTGTTTAGAGAGGGCTGTAAAAGCACTGTGAAGCGGTATATAAATCTAAGTGCTTATTGCTATTTGGATCTTGAAGTGAGTAATGGGAAAGTACCGTGTTCGCTCTCTTTCCCCTTTTCTGGCTCAAGGCCGGGAAAGCAGCACCTCCACCTGCCAAGGGCAGCTTCATTCATCTTGATTCATCTTCAGAATAAACTGGTGGCCCCAGTCTGCCTTCTTTTTCCATAGCGGGACTTGATAAAAACCAATCTCCACATAATCTGCCTGTGATCATTTTTAGACCCAGCGCATCGTTCACCGAGCACTGTTGATTAACTCCCATCGGTTAAAATCTGGATTCCTTTTTCTACCCAAAATAAAAACGACGGCGTAAATTGCCTCTTGGCCAATAATTGGAAGTGCAGCTTGTAAAGGAACGAATGATCCCAGGATTAGAGAGCCTTGCGTGCTTTCATCAGGAAGGGGGCAAACCCAAGTGTCTGTCAGAGAAAAGGTGACGACATCTCACATTTTAACAATATCTGGCACTTTTTCTTTTTTGTAATTATCCCTCCTTATTCTCATCACTGTCCTTTTGTAAATGGGATTGTACCCATGCAGAAAATGGGACTCTGGTGATTTGCAGAGTTGCTTATTGTGCAACTCCAATTTGCATTCTGAGTAGCAGCTACTTGAGATGATGTTTTCCTCACCGGAGGCTCCGTTCTTAATTGAGGTAATGTTGACACCTCCACCAAGGTGTTTTGAGGAGCCCGTGGAAGAGAAACCGTTCCGAAACAGGTTCGTGTTTTAAAATAAAAGCTGCCCGCATATTTTACGTGATTCTTCAAAATCTTTTAAATGTCGAAGCCGTGGGGATTTTTCCTTGGAATAGCAGGAGGGGGGAAAGGGTTAAAGCTCCCTTCAAATTGGGTTCTGGATTTTTGGGGGCAATCACGGGGAAGCGGTTGCTCTCGAGTGCAAAAAAAACAGTGTCCAGAAATTATTTAAAATATATTTGCAGCATAGAAAGTTCAAGGGAACTGCTCTTCCTTCCTTTCTTCCATTCCTCCTTCCTTCCTTCCTTCCTACCTTCCATGGTGCACAGTGGGTTAGAATGTAGCATTTCAGGCTAACCGTTGCCAGCAGTTCGATTCTGACCGGCTCAAGGTTGACTCAGCCATCCATCCTTCCGAGGTGGGTCAAATGAGGACCCAGATTGTTGGGGGCAAGAGGCTGACTCTGTAAACCGCTTAGACAGGCTGCAAAGCACTGTGAAGCAGTATATAAGTCTATTTCCTTCCTTCCTTCCTTCCTTCCTTCCTTCCTTCCTTCCTTCCTTCCTTCCTTCCTTCCTTCCTTCCTTCCTGTGGTTAAAATGCAGTATTATAAGCTAACTGCCCACAGCCAGGAGTTTGATCCTCCTTCCATCCTTCCAAGGTGGGTAAAATGAGGACCCAGATTGTTGGGGGCGAGAGGCTGACTCAGTAAACCACTTAGGGGTGTAAAGTGCTATGAAGCGGTATATAAGTCTAAGTGCTATTGCCATTAGGTATCACTGCCCTTTTTCTAATGAACTGAAAGAAATCTCTTAAGTGGAGCAGTATTAAGTGGGGGTTCTGTTGGGATGCTTGCTTGAGGGAGAGTTCCTCTGCTTTTTCTCCACTAGGTGGCAGTTTTCAGCAAATCAAAAGCTACATGGAATTCTGCATAGGGAGCCCTGGAGTTACGACCACAATTGACCCCAAAATTTATGTTGCTAAGTTGAGCAATGTGTTAACTGAGTTTTGCCCTATTTTACGACTTTTCTTGCCGCATTTCTTAACCGAACCACTGCAGTGGGTTAAACTAGTAACACAGTTATGGAGATTTCTCTGTTATCCAGATCCCAAAGATGCTTTTTCAGGAGGCAATTGGATTGTCTGGTTTTTCTTTGAAGACGTTTCGCTTCTCATCCAGGAAGCTTCTTCAGCTCTGACTGGATGGTGGAGAATGGACGGATTTATAAATTGTAAATTAAATCCTTCCGTTCCCCACCAACCCAGTCAGAGCTGAAGAAGCTTCTTGGATGAGAAGCAAAACGTCTTCAAAGGAAAACCAGAAAATCCAGTTGCGTCTTGAAAAAGAAAAACACCTTTGGGATAGTAACAAAGTTGTTAAGCGAATCTGGTTTCTCCTTTGCCTTCGCTTGTCTCAGTAGGTTGCAAAAGATCCCGGGACACTATGACCGTCATAAATGTCACTTTTTTTTCCAGTGCGGTTGTAACTTCTAATGGTCATTAAATGGACTGTTGAAAATCAAATTTCTGTACTGTTAAGTCCTTGGATGGGAAACCACCAAGAAAGTACAGCTAGTCCTCAAATAACGACCACAGTTGAGCCCAAAATTTTTGTTGCTAAGCGAGGCATTCCTTAAGTGACTTTTGCCCCATTATACCTTCTTTCCTGCCACTGTTGTTAAGTGAATCGCCATTAAGTGAGCAGCACGGTTGTTAAGTGAATCTGGCTTCCCCATTGTTTTGGCTTGTCAGAAGGTCGCAAAAGGGGATCCCATGTCCCCGTATACCACAACCGTCATAAATGTGAGTCAGATCACATGACTGGAGGCCATAATGGGTGTCAACTGTGAAAAACAGCCCCAGGGCACTTTTTACAGCGCCGCCGTAACTTTGAACGGTCACTAAGCGAGGTGTTGTTAGTTGAGGACAACCTTTATAGCAGGGTCAGGAAGTGGCGGCCCGGGGCATTCTGGGAGTTGAAGTCCACAGCTCTTCCATGGGCTGAGATTGACAAAATGCTGCATTGAACTACAATTCCCAGAGTTCCCTGACAGTATCCCAGAGGCTGGGGATTGTGGTACTTGGGCCCGCTCGCTTCTGGAGGAGACCAGGCCCCAGCAACGCCTGCTTCCCTAATGGAAATTCCCAGAAAAGGGATTTTTTCCCCTTTTTCTAAGACACAACAGGGAGAATCCAAACTCCATCTCCCCCTGGACTGCATCTCCCATCGTCCTTTGCTGGCCGGTAAAGCCCCCCCAAGGCCGTCCTTAGAAGCGCCTGGCTTTCCACGCAGGCGCCATCCAAGGGCAGCCCCGCCGGGGGTCCTCCTGTCTCCAAGGCGCCCTTGAGTGGGTCACAAGGCGGAGCTTCGAGGCTCGGTGGGCGGCGATTCGAAGGAAAGTCAGCGCGCCGGCCGCGAGGTCGCAGGAGGGGGTGGGGGTGGGGGGAAAAAAGAAGAAGATGGACTTCTCTTTCCTCCAATCGGAAGGCGGGGCTGCCTAAGAGCCGTCCAATAAGGCGCGGCGCTGGCGGCGCGGGGCGCGGCCTAGCCAGCGGAGCTCGCTTTCTGAGGGCTTCGAGGAGGGGAAAGCGAGGAGAAGGCGCCGCAACAGAGCTAGGCCGCCCCTCCCCCCCCAAAAAACCCTCCGCTCGGGCCGCGCCACCGGCTGGAGGGTTCGCGGGGAGAGAGAGGCTTCGTCAGGTAAGAGTCCCCCCCCCCCAATCAACGGCCCCTTCTTTCTAAAAGGCCTCTGGGAATTGTAGTCTCCGCTGCCTGAGGGGGGGGGACTGAGGGTCCCTCGGTGAGGGGAGAGCGGCCATTTGGCGCCTGCGCAGTGCATGCTGGGAAAATGGCGCCAAATCACCTCAGGGCATGGAAGGGGCGTCGTGGCCGCAGCCTCGGCCGGCTTCTTTCGGGCCTCTGGGGTCGAAGGGGGTGTGTGGGGCGGAGGCGGTGAGGAGAAAGGCTGCCAGCCGCCGTCGGGAAGCCCCGTAAAGCGGTCAGAAATTGGTTGGGGGGCGTTTGGGGGTCTTCCTTGGGCCTCTTGAGAGACCGCGGGGTGGTCGGTGCACAAAGGGAATCGATATATATATATATATAGCCAATATATGGGACACCCATATATTGGCTATACATACATATATTACATATATATTACATAAGAAGAGCCTGGCTAAAGAGAAATAAATACATACATACATACATACATATATGTCTTAAGTTTTCGCGGGTGTGCATATGCAAAAAATTAAAATCTCGGGTGTTTTTCCGCGTCATTGTAAATAAGTTGGTTAAAATGTTTAAAACTCTGGTTAAAATCCCATCTTAAAATCTTCTAAAAATCCCTACAGAGCACTCTGCAAAGTCCTTTAAAAACTCAGCTAAAATCTTTTAGAAGATTTTAAGCTGGGATTTTAACCAGAGTTTTAAACATTTTAACCAACTTATTTACAATGACGCGGAAAAACACCCGAGATTTTAATTTTTTGCATATATATATATCTCCAGGTTCTTCCTACGTAAACCAAGCTTTTTATGCAGCCCTAGTTCGGTGAAATCACAATCCACTAGTTTCTAGGCTTTTTTCCTTCAGGCAGCCAGCAAGCACTCTGTTGCCCATTGGGAGACTACGGAGACTAAGATAGATCTATTTCCGACTTATAAGTCCTCATCAGTTAGCCACACCTTCATCCCATGTATTCTCCCTGTAAAAGTACAATATTTGTTTTCTTTTCGTAGGCCTTTATGTGTATTACTCTTTAGCCAGGTTCTTCCTACGTAAACCAAGATTTTTATACAGCCCTAGTTCAGTGAAATCCCAATCCACTAGTTTCTAGGCTTTTTTTTCCTTCAGGCAGCCAGCAAGCACTCTTTTGCCCATTGGGAGACTAAGAGTGTTGGGCATCGGAGTGCTTGCTGGCTGCCTGAAGGAAAAAAAAAAGCCTAGAAACTGGTGGATTGGGATTTCACTGAACTAGGGCTGCATAAAAATCTTGGTTTACGTAGGAAGAACCTGGCTAAAGAGTAATACACATAAAGGCCTACGAAAAGAAAAGAAAACAAATATTGTACCTTTACAGGGAGGATACATGGGATGAGGGTGTGGCTAACTGATGAGGACTTAAAAGTCCAAAATAGATCTATCTTAGTCTCCTTAGTCTCCCACTGGGCAGCAGGGAGCTTGCTGGCTGCTGGAGAAAAAAAGCCTAGAAACTAGTGGATTGGGATTTCACTGAACTAGAGCTGCGTAAAAATCTTGGTTTACGTAGGAAGAACCTGGCTAAGGAGAAATACACAAAGGCTTACGAAAAGAAAAGAAAACATATCTATCTATATATATTTGTTTTCTGACATATATATATATATATATATATATATATATATATATATATATATATATATATATATATATATATATATATATATATATATATATATATATATATATATATATATATATATATATATAAAATATTTAAAACCAACCTGTCTCAGGAATTCTGGGAGTTGAAGTCCACAGGTTGTAAAAGAGCCACAATTGCCCATCCCTGGCCTAGGAGAAAGAAATGAGCCACAAAATTAATGTGGTATTTATGGTTGGGTTCAGCATAAACAGCTCAGCAACAGGTTTAGACTGGATTTGGCATTTTTGTCCGCCTATTGAGTCCTTCCCAAGGACCTGGTGTAGGTAGATGTGATTTAATAATATTGTCACATAATGTTAAGCTGTTTCTAAGCAAAGGTGCCTTTTGCAAATCGATTGACAGTCTTCCAATGGTGCCCCGATGGTCTGGAATTGCACCCAAGGTGCCTATTTTTCCTTTTTTTGCCACAGTTCTTCTATTTGCAGATCTTTTTGTTATTATATTTTTAATCCTGCCATTTTTATATACAAGTCACAATGGCAACATATCTAATACTCCTGCCTCCTGTTCTTCCCACAATGACAACGATGTGTGAGGTGGGCTGATAAAATGCGATTGGCCCTTTAAAGTCACCCAGCCAGATTTCATGCCTAAGGAAGGCCTAAACCTCTCAGTCACCTACTTTCTAAGCCAGCACTTTTACCACTAAACCAAACTGACTCTAGAAATTATCAGAAAACCATAATACAGGAACAGATTAGCAATGGACGCTGCTTTATAATTACCACCAATGATACATGGCAGACATTTAATGCATTTCAGTGTCTTGCTGTATTTGCCAGTCAGATGGTTTTTAGGGGAGTGAGAAATTGTTGTTCTAGATTTCACACGGCATTAAAGTCATCTGACTGAATTTTATCTATGTATTTCTGTAGCTGAGGCCATGTGCAAAGGGAAGAGCAAATACCTTTCAGCTTTCAGATGGATGTATTTTGGCTCAAATCTATAATTTGCTATCTTCTGATGTAAGCAGTTGGGCACACGCTAAAAATTAAAACGTTTCCCTGCAAACTGCTAGGGATAATGCAAGTTAATTTGTGCACATTGTGAATAACCATGCTGTTGAGTAATAGAAATTCTGCACCATTTTGTAACTCTCCTTATCTTCCAAGGGTTTAGTAGAAATCGTTCTAATCTGAAATTTGTCCTGCGTAACTTTTAAACATACCTTCACAACTCTACTGTACAGGCTTGGGTGTTTTTTTTAAAAACCTGAGATTGCTGATGGTGAAAATTGTTTTGTAGGATTTGTTCTGTATTGAGTCACAAGATGGGTAACTGTAGGACAGTGTTTTTCAACTACAGCAGTGTTTAAGATATGGGGAATTCTAGGAGTCCCCATATCTTAAAAGTTGCCAAGGTGTAGAAACACTGCTGTAGGACACACTTCCCATTCAGAACTGTTTTAATTCTGTAATCTCCTACCTGTATTATTGTTGGCTGTGCTATATGAGGGATTATGACAGTTAATCCATAATGTTTATGGACAGATCACTTAGGAAAGATTGAGGCAGAATGTGGCAGTAATGAATAATCGATTTGGAAAGTAGGGGGGGGGAGGTTTGGCCAGATTATTGCAGTGATATTGTATTGGCATATTATTGCAACAGATCTGAAAAAAAGAGGGTGGCATTTTCTCTATTTTGTAATTGACCAAAAGCAGGTATCTGAGTTTATATTTGTATGCTACCTTCCTGGCTCATAGCCTCTTCAATACAGTACTTGGTCCTCTAATAATATTTACTTAAAGCTCAAGGAATCAAAGTACAATAAAGATTATGACCTAGCATCAGATTAATTCTGTCGTTTGTAAAGTTAAAGATGAGTCTCATTACTTAATATTTACCTTATTGTGCAACCATGAAGGGTTTCTTTTTTTCTTCTTTCTCTTGTTTTTAATTGCATATTTCTGATTCTGAAATAGATTGCAGATATTTATGGATCCTTTTAAATTGGAATAGAGTATTAGACTTTCACATTTGAAGAGTTGCTGTTCTTTTAATCAAAGGAAGTTTAATTACATTTTGCATCTTGCACCTCGGCATTCGGCAACCTCAAAAGTTTGATCCAACAGATGCAACCAGGCTTTCGAGATCTTCCTACTCCTTTTCACAAACTCAGTTCTGACTAGAAGTTAATCTGTGGGTAGAGCGGGCAGGTTGATGAGCACATATTCTTGATACAGCAGAAGCGCCTCGGGGCTATTTCTCTGTTACTTGATACTGTTGAAGAGTCTTTGGGCGAGAGGGTCTTGGCAGCTGCTGCAGAAATCTCTTACTGTAAAAAAAAGACCCTTGCACCATTCCCCTTTTGGTTGAACTACTGTACAGAGGTATGCTATAAGCATTCCTGCCCTGGGGTCATTTTTAGGTTACTATTTTTAGGCTACCAAGCAAGCTGATCCTGTTGCTAATACCAATTACTGTAGCTGCTTTTGAGGCCTATAATAGGATGCTGAGAATAGCGGTAGAGGAAGCATGCTTCTTACTTCGGACCCTTGCTTCTCCAAGAGAGAACGTTTCCATGCTGGAAAGGTTGAATAGTGAGACAAGGGGTCCTGCTTGTGAAGAAAATGTGATGTGGCTGACTTGGATACACTCGTTTGTTTGAATGCTAGACCTAAGTTTAAATTCCATAAAAGCTTACTTTCTTTTTAGTTCCAGCCATCCGTCTATATCTGGGTATTTTTATAGCGATTTCATGTTGTTGTTTCATGCTATGCGCTGGACTTTCAATGCTATGTTTGTTTTTGATCTGTCATATCATATGAAGCTCATGTATTTGTAAACCACCATTTATAGCGGAATTTAGGAATCTGGATATTTTATCTCTGCGCTTGAGAAATGCAGGATATTAATTTCATTCCATTTTATACTTTGACTTTTGGATCGGATTGGGGAAAAAATCAAATTCAGGCAATATATGGCCTATTAACCTTTCTTAACATCAACCAGTTAAATGATACATCTGCCAGTCTTTTCACGTATTTAGTTGTATCCTATGGAAGAAGATAAAATAAATCATTTTAGAATAAATAAAACCAAAGCAATAGCAACATTAAGCAAAAGAACAGAGAATAAGGCAACGGGATAGCAGAATAATTCTTTAACACTGCTTTCTGTGTGGCATACTTACTAAACCAGCATGATAGATACCCTTTTGTTTAAAAAAAAAATAGGCTGACCAAAACAAAGGCGTTTTATAATGTGTTTTTGCGATTTATACGTGGTCTGTAAACCTCTGCTAGATTGCTGACATGGGTTGTTGAAGTAGCTGCTCTTAAGTTCCTGCCTGAAACTCAAAACGAAGCTCCCTTCAATTGTGATGCTGTCTATCCAGTCAAGAGAGGAGAACCTTAAATGTGAAGATATCAAACGTTGTGACTGATGTTGTGTTGTGATTGTGGTGCTTTTTTCCCCCCTCCTCTTTAGGGCATTGACTGGTCAGTGAGGCGTGGCAGGAATGTTCCACCCACTTCAATGGAGGCCGCCCTCCAGCTTTTATTCCCTTTATGCGAACTCATCCCGCTTCATCAGCTATGAAGGGAAACCACGGAACGTGTGGTGGAACGAGGACTTCCTGAAGGGCAAGTACCAGTGGCTGCTTACGTGGCTTCGGAAAGGCTCCGAACAAGACCCGGGGCAGAAGAGCCTATTATCTCTGCTGGCCAATCAGTGCAGTTACGTGACCAGCCAGAGGATCAGGCGTGCTCAGCAAATCGCTCAGCTGTACAGTAACATTTACTCCGAGAGGGCGCGCAAGAATCTCTTCTCTTCCTTGTGGCGTCGGTTCCAGGGTCATCATGCCAACGCCTGCAAGCTGATGGCAGCCCTCACCGGAGTGTTCCTTTGGGAAGAGGAGAGGATCAAAGAAGAAGAGCTGAAGAGGTAGGTCTTCTCCCCTTTCTTCTAAGGCTCGGGGGCGGGGGTGGGGGTGGCGGCGTTGCAGGTGGACAGAGCTCCTTCTGTGTTGGTAACAGGGCACATCGTGACCCAATTTCCTTTTAATTCCTCGGTGGCCGGGGCAGGATTATCACTTGGAGGGAACATTTTCTGTTAGCTCTCGTACATCCAGCAGGTGCCTTGACCCAGATTTCTCTTTGATGCAATAATTACCAGGCAAGCCGACCATTGCTGTAGAACAGGAGTGTCCAACCTTGACAACTTGGATAGGGATAGGATAGAATAGAATAGAATTAAGAATGAAATAGTAAGAATAGAATAGAATAGAATTAAGAATGAAATAGTAAGAATAGAATAGAATAGAATAGAATAGAATAGAATAGAATAGAATAGAATAGAATAGAATAGAATAGAATAGAATAGAATAGAATAGAATAGAATAGAATAGAATAGAATAGAATAGAATAGAATAGAATAGAATAGCAGAGTTTGAAGGGACCTTGGAAGTCTTCTAATCCAACCCCCTGCTTAGGCAGGAAACCCTATACCAGTGTTGGCTAACCTTTTTGCCATCATGTGCCAAAACCAGGAGGGAGTGTGGGGGGGTGTCGCATGCCGAGACTCATAATTCAATGCTCTCCGTGCTCCCCCCCACTTTTGGCACACGACAACAAAAAGGTTACAGGTGGGCTTGGTAGGCCCATTTTTTGCCCTCCCCAGGCTCCAGAGGCTTCCTTAGAGCCTGGGGAGGGCGAAAACGCCCCCCCCCCAAAGATGCCAGAAATGGCCCATTTCCCAGCCCAAATCAGCTGGCTGGCGCACACGTGCACTGGAGCTGAGCTAGGCCAACACTCGCGTGCCCACAGATATGGCTCCATGTGCCACCTGTGGCACGCGTGCCATAGGTTCTCCATCACGGCCCTATACCATTTCAGACAAATGGCTGAGGAATCTCTTCTTAAAAACCTCCAGTGTTGGAGAATTCACAATTTCAGGAGGCAAGTCATTCCACTGGTTAATTGTTCTAATTGTTAGGAAACCTGTGGACTTCAACTCCCAGAATTCCCCAGCCAGCGCATTGTCAAAAGATTGAATTTGCTCATGCTTCCTGTGGCTATTATCGCTTCTCAACTTGCCAAAGAACTTGGGGGGGAGGGAAGAGGAAGATGGATTGGGGGAGGCTCCAGCCTTCAACCGTGAGAGCCAAGTCCCCACCAAGGACACTTCTGCAGGTGTTGGCCAAGACATAAACTCTTCTCAAAGCAAAAGGATGATTCATAATTGGACAATGCGACCTGTCCAATGGGAGGGGGGGGGGAGAGAAATCTATTCTATGCAGAATTGCATGGGAAAAGTTAGAAAAAATTTGGCCGAAAAAATGCTTTTAAAAGTAAAAAAAAAAAAAAAAAAGTTGGCCATGCCCACCCAGTCACATTACACCCCCCCCAAGCCACGCCCACAGAACCGGTAGTAACAAATTTTACATTTCACCACCGATCATTGGGCATTATGGAAGTTGTTATCTAACAGTGGAAGAAAGCATGACTTGTAGTCCCGTTAAAGTAAACAGCATTTATTACTGTGTTTTCAAATATTTACATGGACTTCAGGACCCTTTTTTTTTTAACCACATACCTGTTTTGAAGTACACTGAATTCTGTAGATCCTGCTGTGTGTTGTGGGGCAGCCTGCTGCCACCGTTGTGTTGTGTGATAATTTCCAGATTAGCTTTCTGCTGGCCGCCGATGAAAGCCGGAGTGCCAAACATCTGGCAGAGGCCAGACTCCCTAACTTTAGCAGACCATATACCTGCAGGATTTAAAAAATTCAGGAGGAGCAGGGCGTGTCACAAAGTGAACGCGGCGAGGGAAAGCCGCAGGGATCTGTTCTGCTAAAACTGGGGCCAGTCACAGGGAATGTGTGAGGTCATTGTTAAATAGTTGGCTGCCAACAATGGCTCCCAGTATTCCTCTGGCTCTCTTTTCAACCCTGAACAGCTTGGGACCAGAGAACCTGAAAGGCTTCATTTTCCCCGTGAAGAAATACCCTTCAGTGCCCGGAGTCTTTTGCAAATTCAATACTGAACTTGGTATTTGCTAAGCTTTGAAATTAATTTCTTGGCAGGCTTGCTTAGCCCTCATTTCCACTGGCCCTCTTTAAAAGACTTTTTGAAGTCGTCTTTGGGCTGCTGAGTTTAGCAGACTTTTGTTCTTGTATGGGGTGGGGAGGCAGTGTTTATGTGTGTTAAGTTTAGAAGCTTTTGCTGCTTTACAAAACTAAATCATTCAGCCAGCTTCTGCAGGAACATGGGGGTACTTAACCTTTCCCCTCTTTCTGGAAAGGATCACTGTGGCTGAAAGAATTGTCTTAAAGCAGCGTCCCTCAAACTTTTGGACACCAGGGATTGGTTTTGAGGAGGGCAGTTTTTCTGTGGAACGGAGGGAGGGCATAGTTTTGCATGCTGCCTGGATCCTGCACACTCATGGATGGGAACTGGGCTTATAGAGCCCAGTTCTTGGGCTGCAGACCGGGAGTTGGGGGGCCCCATCTTGAAGCATCGATAGTGAGGTGAAGGTAGGGTTTATTTAAAATAGTCCCCAACCTTTCTGGCTTTGTGGACCAGTGGGTGGAGGGAGAGGGGATGATTGCGGGCGAGCGAGTGTGCATGCATGCGTAGTTCTCTTTGCACAAACGGTGGGCATGCATGCACAAATGGAGCTTTGCACACACATGCATTCACCCGCCATTCATGCAAGTGGAGCTGCGTGCGTGACCGCTTGCCCGCCACTCGCACAGCCCAGTTCCGAAAGGGTTGGGGACCTCTGGCCTAGACGATGTGAAAAGGAAGGAAAGATACCATCAGAAATTCTTGAAACATAGATTTAGTAAACCTTCTAACATAAAAATAAATGCAAGGTGGCTGTTGAGAAATACTGTGTTTCCCAGAAAATAAGATCGGGTCTTATATTAATTTTTGCTCCAAAAGATGCCTTAGGGCTTATTTTCCGGTCATGTCTTATTTTGGGGGGAATACGGTACTAAAAGCATCCATCTGGCTGATGATCTTAACTGGGGCTTATTTTTGGGGTAGGGCTTATATTCCAAGCATCCGGGGGAGGGAACCCCATGCTAGGGTTTATTTTCCGGTAGGGTCTTATTTTGGAGGAAACGGTATGTAGTAGCCATGAAACTCACAATAAACTTTTTAACTCCAGGAAAGGCAACTCTTCATAGACTTAAGTGTCCTCAGAAAGTTTAATGTTTAAAGGACATTAAACATAAAGTGGGATTATGGATCAATGTGTTACAAATCTGTTCTGAACCAATAGCAGGTGAGATCTCGCAACACACCTTTTGGCTGTTTGCGTATTGCTGAGCTCAGGACTGAATCTTGCACAAACGCTGGATCGCTTTGTGTAATCCAGGCTACTCTTGCCCAAGCACTTAACCGGTAATCCTTTGGACCCCAGTGTGGGTTTTTGTGAAGGTGATGAACATTGAACTAGGATGAAAAAAGTTTGGTACAGTCTTCCCACTTCACCGTGACCTTCTCTGAGTGACACTGGCAAAGTCCCTGACTGCCTGAGATGCTTTTTATGAAAGTCAGGAGTGATGGACAGGTGGTTCTCGATATACGACCACAAATTGAGCCCAAAATCTCCATTGCTAAGCAAGATCGTTGTTAAGTGAGTTTTGCCCAATATTGCAACCTTCCCCCCCCCTCCCCATGATTATGAAGTAAATCATTGTGGTTGTTATGTTAGTAACAGTGTTAAGCAAATCTGGCTTCCCCACTGACTTCTGCAAAAGGATATCACACGACCCCGGGACACTACAACTGTCACAAATACATGCCAGTTGCCAAGCGTCCAGTTTGGATCATGTGACTACGGAGACGTTGTAACAGCTGTGAGTGTGAAAAGCAGTCACCGGTCACTATTTTCACAGCGTAGCTTCAAAAAGTCACTAAATGGATGATTGTAAATCAAGGACTGTCTCTACTCAAGCGTACCGTGTTTCCCCGAAAATAAGACTCTGTCTTATATTTTTTTGAACCCCAAAATAAGCGCTTGGCCTTATTTTCGGGGAGGTCTTATTATTTTGGGGCGCACGGAGCAAGACAAGGCTCCTCTTGCCGTCTTACCTGATTTCCAGATCTGCGTTTAAATATTTTCAGGGAGGGCTTATTTTTAGGGGGAGACTTATTTTAGCACATGCGCTCAAAAGCCCAATTGGGCTTATTATCAGGGGAGGTCTTATTTTTGGGGAAACGGGGTAGTAGCTGGAAGGAGCCTTGGAGCTCCTCCGATCCAACCTCCTCTATATGCATGTGATTTTTTTATTTTCTATTTTCAAAACCCCTTCTTACGTTCTAAGCAGCTTCTAAAAATTTCAACTCTTTTTTGAGTTTTTATTCTTTGCCTATCTGGGCCAATCGGTGGAAGGAAGGATGCATCTAAATGGGTGAAGGATAAACACGCATTTCGGAACGAATTGTTTTCCTTCAACTTTGACTTCAGTGCAAATTAAAGTCAAACGGAGGAATATCCCTTGTGCAAGCTCAGTTGAAGAGAATGAGAGGTGTCTGTTGAGGACAAGCTTCCATTGACCTGGAAGCTTCCAGATTTATGTAACAGTTGTCTTAAAAAAAGCAGCTCTTGGAAGATCACTAGATGATTCGACTCAATTTACCTATTGCCCTCATTTAACCACTTTAGTCATGCATTTGACATATTTCAAACATGTGGCCTTCCACTGAATGTCTGTCATACATGTTAGAGTTAATAGCCTAACTCATGGCTAACCCAGAAAATGGCTAGAGTCACATATAATGTTGAACCCTAAATCCAATAATAGAATAACAGAGTTGGAAGGGAGCTGGGAGGTCTTCTAGTCCAACCCCACCACTCAAGCAAGAGACCTTGCACCATTTCAGACAAGTGGTTGTCCAGGCTCTTTTTAAACACCTCCAGTGATGGAAGAACCACAACTTCTATAGGCAAACCATTTCATTGATTAATTAATTGTTCTAACTGTCAGGAAAATTCTCCTTATTTCTAGGTTGCTCCTCTCCTTCATAAGTTTCCATCAGTTGCTTCTTGTCCAGCCTTCAGGGGCTTTGGAGAATAGGTTGACCCCCTCTTCTTTGTGGCAGCCCCTCAAATATTGGAAGACTCATATCATATCACCCCTAGTCCTTCAAGATTAACAAAGCCCAGTTTGTGGGGGTCACACACCATGGTATGAAATGACAGCCACAACCATATGATGCCCAGCTTCATACACCTGCTAAAACAAGGGTGGCCATCACACTACCATTCACATAACGAAACACACTCAAACTACAAACCAGCCAACCCCCATTCTATCCCAGTCTGGCATATTCTGCACACAACTAAGGAGAGGAGAGGATGAAAAAGATGCTAGAGGCGTAACATCTTCACCTGAACCTTAATTCAAGATGAGAATTTGCTTTTCAGGAAACATCTTCTCACCATCACATGCCTACATTTGCTTGTTTAGTGAGCTGGGAGAATTCAATTTTTGCAAAGTTAAGCTGTGGAGTAACAGGATTTACTCCACGGAATTCTCCAGATTTTCTCCACGGAAAGAAAAGAAGCACATAATAATAAAAAAAATTAAACATAGAAAAAATGAAAAAGAAACAATAGAGCATATTGTAGGCAGGCCAAACTATTCATTTTGTTGTTTGCCCCGTGCCATTTGTGATTTACTCATCTGAATGTCGGAATTCCTGCTGCCCAAATAAGAGTGCAAAATGCAGGGGCTGTAATTAACTTGTTTGATTAGAAATAGAGGCGCAGCCTGGTCTGTTCCATATCCTGCAAATAGAGCTGCTATTTGGTTAAGATAAGGCAAAAGAATAAAAATAAAAAGCCCTCTTGGTGGCAGCACTGAGCCATTCTTAGCTTCCAAAGCTAAGTAGGGTTAAACCGGGTTGGAACTTGGATGGAAATTCCGCAAAAATCCAGAGATGGAAAATCCCTTTAAAAATCATGTAAAGAAACAAATGCTGGCAAACTGCTTACATATAGTTGCCAAGAAAACTCCATCCTGACTGGGGTTCAAGAAGTTATTAGCAATCGAGCTTGACTCCAGGGACTTTTTACTTTGCTTTAGAGGGGGGGAAAAAGGCAGCATTTGTTTTCAGTAGTTTCTTATTCCCTTGCCAAATATATGTCAGGTTGATTAAAGGTTACCAAGCAAGTCCATGGGGGGGATGGGTTTAGGAAGACAGTCAAGATTCGTTTTTCTTGCCATGTACATGTATACATCCGAACTAGAATGTGATGTTTTATCTGTGTCATATATGTGCGTATATGCATTATTTATTTGTTTATGTATTTATTTTGTCACGTTCATGTAGTGTATATTGGAGTTGGTGACCCTTTGAGAACTGCATGCAATGAAATTTCATTTTAATGTATGTTGAGTAGTGTACATTCAAAGTGACAAAGTTATTCTGTCTATCTGTCTGTCTACTAACTAGCTATCTCTATATCATTAGCTATCTCTCTCATGTAGCTGTCTCTATCATCTATCTATCATATCTATCTGTCTATTATTATCTATCATTATCTATCATCTATCTCTCATTATCATGTCTGTCTGTCTGTCTGTCTATCTATCTATCTATCTATCTATCTATCTATCTATCTATCTATCTATCTATCTATCTATCTATCTATCTGATAGACATGTTTCAACGTTGTTTTCCCAAGGTCTGTGCAAGAAATGAAACACATGCAAGAAATCTCGAGGTTCTTCCCGAGCAGTGTGGAAGAAAACCAGGAGCAGGAGCTGGAGCCAAGCACCTACCAAGCTGTCTCGTCTGATCCTGAAGATCAGAGTTGGGAAATGGTGGTCAACAAGAAGCACTTCAAACTATGGAGGCGTCCGGTTGGCGGGGGTCATGTGTACCAGTATCGAGGTAGCCCTTCCCCCCTTTCATATTTACTCTTGTCTTGGTACACCGATCACACGGGTGTCTGGCCAAGTTGGGCTGGATGACTTGCTAACCCCTTCCAGCTCTGTGACACAAGATACTAACATATATAATCTGCCCTGGCAGAAAAGATGGTGCTTATTTTGCCACCGCCAACAGAGTCAACATTTGAGTCAAATTTTGGTTAATTTGCTCTGGATATGAGATGGGCAACGTTTAAATTTAATTAATCACTAATAATTATTGTCCAGAAGGTAAAGCCTCTAAAAGCCATGCTCAAGATTTACGGGCCGAGGTGATCTTAAAAATCCAGATTCAGGGATTTCTAAGTCAGTCCTAACGTTTTCCAGTGGCTCTCAGTAGTAAGCCCATTTTTTAATGACAAATTTGTGTAGGGAGCCCTCAAGTGACAATCCTATTTGGGAATTTCCATCATTAAGCAAAAGACGTGATTGTGCTACTTAGCGGGCCACAGCTCCAGCAGTGTGGGCTGCGGCCTTTAGACCAAGACCTCACACTTCCCTTGCCCTGTGTGAACTGTCTCTGCTTTAGCTCCCTCCAACATTTAAAATGGCTATATTCAACATCACCTACCCATTTGCTGGTGGCTGCAGAGTAAAATCCCCCCTGGTTTATTAGACTCTGTTCCAGCTCCTAAACCAATCTGTGTCCTCCTTTCTCTGCCTTCCAAATGTTAACTTCACCCCCTCTTTTTTCCCCCCCTTTTATTTTCCCTTCCTAATGTTTCTGTTCAGACTCTCAGCTTTTTGCCAAATCATACTGTCAGCAGTGGGAATTAGCAGCTTTTGGGACTTAGAAGCAAAGATGTTTGGGACTATCAACAAATTGGCTCCAGCAGCAGTCCTGGCCATTTACCAGATGGCAGACGGATGAGATTCTCCCGTCTGCCTCCCATATTCGTTCTAATACCCGCTTTTCAGTTTCTCATTGCCTTTTGAGGGCCAGCAGCATTGAACTTCAGACAGTCCCCCTTTTTTATTATCTTAAGAATGCTCCATTGGGCCTAAGTGAGGGCCAGGACTATTATAGTGGCCAAAATTGTGGAAACCTTTTGGGAAAAGTGTATTTTCTAAAAATAGCTAATAAGACCACTTTTTCGGGGAGTAGTACCATAAAATTATATATCAAGGGAAAGATAATTGAATCAAGAATGTAATGCAGTAATTTTTATGAAGGATTTGCTATTAGAATAGCAGTTACCATATAAAGAAGAAAAGTGAAACACGTAGAAAAAAACGAGATATACAAAAATGATCACCCTGTCAGTTAATACTTCGTTGGGTAACCTTTAGCATGAATGACGGCCTTACAACGTCTTCCCATGGAGTGAACCAAGTCTTTGAGTTCTACAGCTGTTCTAATGTGAAACCAAGATTGAATGATGGCTTCTATTAACTGGGTTTTATTGCTGGGTTGCTTCTGACTAACAAGTTTCTTTAGTCAGCTCCATAGATTTTCAATTGGGTGAAGGTCTGGGCTATTCCCAGGCCATTCCAGCAGTGGAATAGAATTACCTTGAAACTCCAAAAAAAAAAAAAAGGTGGTGTTATTAGCCATCAAACCTCAAAAATACACTTTTCCCAAAAGGTTTCCGCAATTTTGGCCACTACTGTAATTGAAATAAATAAGGAAATAAAGATGATATGAGCGGAGGATGCTCTGCTTTTTACTATTTATGCTTTAACTTAAAACTTGAGACTGGTAGATACCAAGCAAGGTGCATCCAGATTCTTTGGAGCCCACAGATACCTTGTTGCCCACCTATGATTTGTAAGTCTAACCAAGACCTGTGTTTGCTTTAATGTTCTACTACGAGATTTGTCTTTCTATTGTAGTCTTTGGAACGTACACAGATGTGACACCAAGACAGTTTTTCAATGTGCAGGTGAGTTCTCCCACATCTCTTCCTGTTTCTCAATGACAGTAGGATACCTCCAGCTTCAGTCTTTAATTCAGCCTACATTCTGCTTGTCCTGTCCTTATTGTAGGAGGAGTGTGAGGGGCCTCTGAGAAGCATAGCAAAATAGTTCAAAATAGGGCAAATAAAGCAAGACAAAATTAGTGTAAGATATTCTGCTAATACATTTCTCCCGTGCTGGTTGTTAAAATGGGTAATGCATATTCAAAAATTGTTGGGAATCTAAAAATCAAGCTGAAACTTTTTACTATATTCTGTGGCGAGCTCAGCTACTTTGGAAAGTAGTTTACTGAAGTTTGAAACAAATCTTAAACGCTCACTTTCCTTTGTTACTGATTTGGGTTTTTTTTTTCTGTTAAATACTGTACTACTAAATATTTCTATAACTGTCACCGAGATGCTTCATTGTTTTTATTGAAAAATAGCTTTTAATTGGGATGCATTTTCTCCTAATTTTCCATTCCTCTAATGAAATGAGAAATGTATGCCTTTTTTTCGCACTTTCTTTTTAAAATAAATACTTTTTTTAACCTGCTTACCTTGGTCAAGCTGATGACCAACTATGTAGGCTTCCCCCACCACTTCTTGTTTGAGATGGAAACAAATCAGGAAACCTCAAGATTTCCAACGTTGACTTTGCAGTCCATTTTTAGAATTGCATTAGCAAACTGAAAGCTTAGGGTAGCTGACTTGAGAATTTGTGGCTGTCAGGTTTCCAAGTGATGAAAAACCCATTCAAAAAAAGAAATTGCAAATTTCTCATCTTCCAAAACAACTTCCTTTATTTAGGTAGGGTTCAAATTGTCAAAGACTATTGTAATCCTGGATCTGACACAAACAGTAATTACACCACGTAATATTGAAAATTAGAAACATCCCACAAAAGTCACATTCCCCAATGAAAGTAAAATCCACATTGCCCAGTTTATCAAACTCCTCCTTTTTAGCTCTCAGCAAGGACAGCCTCCGTTCCCACGGAAAAGAAGATCATCTAGTCAAAACAAGGCTCACTTATCTATTCCCTCCTCCCATCTTAAGAATGTGGCGAGCCCGAAACCCCCCCCCCCTTTACAAAACAGAGAGAAAGAAAAGGAATAAATGAGTATAATATAAAGCTAACTAAAATGGCTACACATATGTCCATTTCGGGTTCGACAGTGGCTTCTTCTCTTCTAGCTGGATACGGAATACCGGAAGAAATGGGACTCCCTAGTGATCAAACTGGAAGTGATTGAGAGAGATCGGGACACGGGCTCAGAGGTGGTGCACTGGGTAACTCACTTTCCGGTAAGGCCTCCTTCCTTTGCCCGGTGCTGCTTGCCAGTTGCATTGTCACTTAACCATCCAATCTAACGGCTCTGCTCTTTTCTTCTTCTTCTTCCTCCACCCCATCCCTTTCCAGTACCCAATGTATTCACGGGATTACGTTTACGTTCGACGGTATGATGTGGACCAGGAGAACAATCTGATGGTGCTCGTGTCACGGTAAGGCAGGAGGCAGCTTCATTGAATGTCAAAAGGACAAATCCATCTGTCCAGCCGATAATCTGCTAAAATTTGGGTTTCTAAATCTTTGGGAAAAGTTCTTGGGGAAAATGCTGGAAGGATGAAGGAGAAACTACCGTATTTTTCGGGCTATAAGACGCACCTAAATTTAGAAGAGGAAATCAACAAGCCAAGAGCCTTGGTAGTACAGTGGTCTAAAGAACCCTGTTATTAAGACCAGCTGCCTGCAATTACTGCAGGTTCAAATCTCGCCAAGGCTCAAGGTTGACTCAGCCTTCCATCCTTTCTAAGGTAGGTAAAATGAGGACCTGGTTTGTGGGGGCAATAAGCTGACTTTGTATAAATATAGAAAAGGATGAAGGCTATTGCTTAGCGCATTGTAAGCCGCCCTGAGTCTCCGGAGAAGGGCGGCATATAAATCAAATTAAAAAAAAAAAGTTTTTGGCCTCCGCATGCCCCATTTTGGGGCTTTTCCATCCTTTTTCTGGCCCATTTTCAAGGCCTTTTTTTTCTGCCGTTTTCTAGGCTTTTTTTTTGGGCCCATTTTTAAGGCTTTTTCCGGCCCATTTTTGAAGCTTTTTTCAGGCCGTTTTTTCCCCAAAATTTGAAAATTTCCAAAAATTTTGAAAAAATTCCAAAAAAGCCTTGAAAATGGGCCGAAAAAGCCTCAAAAACGGGCTGAAAAAAGGCCAAAAAAATGGAGCGTGTGGAGGCAAAAAAAACGGCAGGGGGGTGGGGCTTCGGCAATATTCGGTCTATAACACGCACAGACATTTTCACGCCCTTTTGGGAGACAAAAAGTTATATTCCGAAAAATACGGTACCTTGTTTCCCTGAAAAAAAAGACCCTATCTTACTATTTTTTAGTAAAAAATACTAATTTTTTAGTATTTTATTTTTTTGCCACCAAAAAGGCACCAGATCTTATTTTGGGGGCATGTCATCCACTGACTCCCCTCACTTGCGTGTGTCGCCCCCGGCCTCCTTTTCACTGTCAGAGGCCTTCAGGAACTACTTCTGTGGCCGGCAAGGCTTTCCTGAAGGTCTCTGCAGCCGATTGATCCAGAGCTCTGTTATCGGCTGCAGAGGCCTTCAGGAAAGCCTTGCCGGCCGTAGGAGGATTGGACCAGCAAGGCAGGTGTCAGGGTGTGCGAGGCCTGGCTGCAACTGTCCAAAGGTAAGTAGTAGGGCAGCTCCCACCCCATCCCCACCCTAGCTTAATTTTTACTCGTGCACCCTGGAGTGGGTGGGGTCTTAATTACAGCTTATTTTGGAGGTTAGAGCTTATATTGGGTGCATGTGTAAAAATCAAGCTATGACTTACTTTCAGGGTAAGTTGTATTTTCGGGGAAACACAAGTAGTGTGAATGTTGTTGCAAAGCGATAAAGAGCTCTTTTGGAAACTTACATTGTGCTCTGTTTCTTTTGTCCTGTCACTGAAAGCTTTTTTAGGCGCAGAATAAGGCTAATGTGAATTGTGTAGAGAGTTTTCAGAAGATAAGTTTTTAATTGAATTCGGTTTTAATTGGGTTGTTTTAAACTCGGGCCAAAATTATTTAATTGTTTTTTAAAATGTTTTTAAATTTTATATGCTATGTTTTATTCTGGCTGTACACCGCCCTGAGTCCCGCAGGAGAAGGGCGGTATAGAAATAAAATAAAATAAAATAAATAAATAAATAACTTTGACAGAGGTACGCAGGAACTATTACCTAGGCCAAAAGGGGTGAAGCTTTTTTTTTTTTAAAGTCCAGAACTACAAGGTAACATTCTGAAGCAGCTCAGCAAGAGGCCTCCCTGATTCACTGGAGTAGCTTTAAGAAAGATGAGGAGGTCCAGCATGATCGGAGTTGCAAAATGGATGTCAGTCTGGACCAGATCAAGAAATTAACTGTGCAGGAAGGCTAAACCTACTTACGTTGGGATGGCTATAATAATGGGAGCTCGGAAGTCTGATGGGCAGGGGGCTGGACTAGAAGCCTCCAAGATCCCTTCCAACTCTGTTATTCTATGTTCTTGTTCTTATACCCTAGTGAATTAGGGAGGCGTTTGCCTGAACCGCTTCAATCCGTAACACCTGGACTTAAAAAAAAACTTTAGCCCCTTTGGCCTAGGCAACAATTGTCACATATCGCTGTCAAAATATTCTTTATTCTCTACAAATGAAGCAAACAAAATGTTAAAAAGTTATGATACTTAGGGTAGTTATTTACCAAGCACATCTAAATTACATTAAAGGAACCCAAATACCTTTGCAACACCCAAGGCAGGTCACAACTTTGGAGCGCCCGCTAATGTTTGGAAATTGGAAAGTTGGAAACTTTGACATGCCCTACTCTACAATAATTGCACAAGGTTTGCGGTCCCAAAATTAAACTGATTGTTGATTAGTTTTGTGAAGTATTATGTCCTCTTTTTTTTTTTTTTTTGGCCAGAGCGGTAGAACACCCAGGCGTCCCAGAAGATCCTGAATTTGTCCGTGTCCGAACCTACGAGTCACAAATGGTTATCCATCCTCACAAATCATTTGATGAGGTGAGTTCCTTTATTTTTATTTTATTTTTTTTTAAAAAAAATAGGGAATCTGAAATTTAGAAGAGGTTTTCTTTACAGGGAGCAGAAATATTTAAGAGGCTGAAGGAACAATTGTTAATGTGTGTCTGACCCCTGTTATTTTTGACTTATTATACACATTTTATTATATTTTAGGCCTCAGCATTTGACATGCATTATGTATCATCCCCATAATCCTTGCCAGTCTTTATACATTGACAGCAACAGCGATGGTCATTTAATTTTCTTTCATGACCATCTTTTGCTAATACAAAATGGGTGGGGCCAAGATTTTCTAAGCCAGATACTTTTGTACTTTTAGGTTTTCTTTAGTTCTTGTAAAAATTACATTAAACAGGTTTGAGAATGTGTTTTCTCTCTCTTGCTGCATGTTCCCCACTTCAGAATGATTGAAAGCGGTTAGAAAGTGAGGTTTGCAAACTTAATGTCCTTCAAAAGTCTCTGTTGCAATTGTGAGCAAGTTGAAGCCGCAGAAACCCCTTGTCCTGCAGCAGCCTCAAGAGGAGCAGCTGCCTGGAGGACATAGGAGCGATCTGCTGTCCTCTGCTTATACAGAGAGGTTCTAAGAAACTGGTTTACTCATCATTTCTACTTTAGAAAATAGGACAACAGAGTTGGAAGGGACCTTGGAGGTCTTCTAGTCCAACCCCCTGCTCAGGCAGGAAACCCTATAGCATTTCAGACAAATGGTTGTCCATTCTCTTCTTAAAAACCTGGAGCATTCACGACTTCTGGAGGGAGGTCATCCCACTGATTTCGTTTTACATAGCAAAAGGGTTAAATTGCGTAAGTTAACTGACCTTGCTGTTAGGTACGGACCTCCTTGTTACAAGGAGTAGTAGTTAACCAGTATTGTTTCTCGTTGCAGAATGGCTTTGACTACTTGCTCACATACAGTGACAACCCACAAACTGTATTTCCTCGATACTGTGTCAGCTGGATGGTTTCCAGTGGTGAGTGTTGGGGACTGCGATTCTTCAGCGTAGAGAACAGGCTACCAAAGTGGCAAAATGGGAACTCTTGAGTTGGTTGTGTCGGCATAGAGCCGAGGTGGTGCAGTGGTTAGAGCGCAGTACTGCAGGCTACTTCAGCTGACTGCTAGCTGCAGTTCAGCAGATCGAATCTCACTAGGCTCCAAGTTGACTCCGCCTTCCATCCTTCCGAGGTGGGTCAAATGAGGACCCAGATTGTTGGGGGGCAATAGGCTGACTCTGTAAACCGCTTAGAGAGGGCTGCAAAGGACTGTGAAGCGGTATATAAGTCTTAAGTGCTGTTGCTGTTGCTATAAAACATTGGGTGATCTCAGTTCCCCGAATGGCGTGATCTACAACGATCAGTTTCAATTTTGAAGCTCTGATGATGTGAATAAGCCTACTTGGCAGATTTGCATCCCAAAATTTACTATGCTGAAGCGAGTTGAAAATTATCCTTCGATCCCACGTGAAAAGAAGTTGGCTTTGTATCATAGGGGCTTCATTGCCCCAGGAGCTTCAGGATCAGGCTTGGTATTGAAGAACCCTTCCCTTTCATTACAGGCATCTTTTTGAACTTATTGGAGTGGGGCGGTGGCCTGGAGGTAGAGCTCTCGCCTCAGAATCAGGAGGCTGTGAGTTCGATCCTAGGTAGAGGCAGATATTTCTCTCTCTGGGCACACTGAGAATGTATCTGCTGAACAAAACTCTGCATTGGCGACAGGAAGGTTATACGGCCATTAAAACACTCTGCTAGCTCCATTCAGTTGCCCAGACTCCACCCCGCAAGGGATTATGGGATTATTAAATGAAGATGATGATCCTTTTTAACCTATTCAAAATTGGCTATTGACGCTTAGTGGATTTAAAAGGCACCACTTCAGGGTTCCGCTTCTCCCTAGCAGAACAAGCCCCCAGAATTTTGGTTCAGATGTCTAGAAGGTTTCACTCCTGAGGGCAACTCAGGGCTTTGGCCTGCTACAGCAGCTGCATTCTGGGAGGGGAGCAGAGGTCCTGATTTTCCGTGTGTCCCAAGTAGCAATTGGTGCGAGTGGGATTGCTCTTCTGTCTTAAATCTCGAGATGAGGATGTCTTTAAGGCATCGATGAGGTCCTAAGCCCCCCCGCCCCCTATGAGATTGCAGCCCACCAGGATATCCCCTTAATTCCAAACGCTTACCGTATTTTTCGGAGTATAAGATGCTCCGGAGTATAAGACGCACCTACCTTTTTTGGTGAGGAAAACAAGAAAAAGAAATCTGCCTCTGCCTCCCAGCGATTTTGCCTTGTTGCAGCAAACAGCCTGCTTTACTTTCATTTTCGTTTTCAGCATAGCTTGATTAGCGCAAGACAAAAAAAATCTGCTCCCAGCAATTTGCCTCCTTGCAGCAAGCAACAGAGGCCCACGCAGCAATAGGCCATGGCAATCCCTGCAGCCTGAAACAGCTGAGAGACGGAAGGCCGATCCAACCGACAATCAGCTGCTTGTGCTAATCAGGATGTGCTGAAGCTAAAATGGGCTGTTCTTCTTGCTGCTTGCTGCAAGAAGGTAAACTGCTGGGAGGCAGAGGCCAAAGGGTGGGGGCCAGTGGGTGGGCGGGGGCTACAATCGGTGTATAAGACGCACCCAAATTTTCACCCCCTTTAAGGGGGGGGGAAAGGTGCATGTTATACTCCGAAAAATACGGTAGTGCTTTTGAGGGTGGATCGGTTTCCCTGACTGCGCATAGGTGTTGGGTTCTTGTTGACCGGCTGTTATGCTTTCCTCTCCACCAACCTGTCTCTCCCACCCCGCAACTCCCCCCCCCCCTTCATTGTCCCCATCCCAGGCATGCCGGACTTCTTGGAGAAGCTGCACTCGGCGGCGCTGAAGGCAAGGAACATGGAAATCGTTTTGAAAGACTATATCGCCGCTTCCAAATCCTGGGACAGCGGGGGCGAGAAGAGCAACGGGGAAGGGAAGGCCAGCATGCCCAGCCAAGACCATAATAATGAAGGAGCCCGCAGCCCTATTCAGATAGACTATGCTTAAAAGGAGAGAGGGGCTTGGTTTGCAACGTCGCCAGCCCCACACGCCTCTTGCTCCAGGCTGTGAAAAAGAAAGAAAAAGGGAAAAAAAAAAAAAACGCGCCACGGAGAAGGATGCCTTTGGGATCTCCATCACCTCCGCCTGCGCCTGTCCTCCTCCTCTTCCTCTTCCTCCCCCTTCTTCTCTGCCACGTCTCCTCCTTGAAAGAAAGCAACACCGTCAGCCCTGGGGAAACCAGGCTCGGCCATCTTGAAAAACAGTTTTGTGCGGCCACTTCTGCGTCGTGATCTTATTTTGCTCGTCACCCTGGGGTGGGCGGTGGGATTTACTGGAGAAAAACCGCTACGTTCTTGGGTGGTGGGTCTCCTTTCTTCCTACCCCAATACTGGAGACCCCCCTGCAAGCCATTTGGAGAGAGGCTGGTCCTTGCCTCTTCTCTCTCCCGTAGAGATGAATCGCGTGGAGGCCGCCGCAGCCTGGTGTGAGACAAGCCACCCAACCGTTTACAGCCCCACTGCTGGCTCCTGCAACCTGGAGGCTCCAGGGCTGCTCCTTTGGCTTCCTGTGTCTGCGTCTCTCTCTTCAATCTTCTGCTCTGCGTACAGAGGGGCTGCTTTGCTGCCAAAGTGCCTTCTTTTCCCGCCGAGGCACAACGGAATGGCACCTCTTTTGGCCACCGGAATTGGGCGGCAGACTTGTCGAGAGTCCCTTTAGCGTTCAGGTCCAGTGACGTCTCTGTCCACAGAGCGAAGGAGAGGCCCCCACGTCCTCCTGCCGCTTTAAATCTCTCCCCCTTTTTAGAACCGGCCACCTTCTTTCCTCAACAATATGTGATTACTTGTCGTCCGCAAAAAGCGCTAACGCCACAGTCCCATCTCTTGAATTGGGGGCACAACCGTTTAAAGCAACATGTCTTCGTAAGTGTGGGCCCGAGTTGTCCCTTTGCCAGGTTGGGCGAGGTGGAGGGTCCTGCTTGGGGATAGGCCCAGCTAGCCAGTTTACTGGGTGGCCAAAGTAAGAAAAGAGTAAGGGAGGGTACAGTTTTTCCTCCTTGGGATTCGTACGAGTGCCAGAATGCACGGCATAACTATACACGGGACAGGGGAGAACTCCCAAAACTCCTTTGCCTCTTTGGTGTAAGATTAGGAGGGGGCTGGGGAACGGCCTATAACAGAGCTGCTTCATTTGGGGGGGGGGGCAGGAAAGTGGTTAACCATGAAGCCTGTTCCTTTCCAAAGGGGTTTTGGAGCCTCTTTTTCAACCCTGGCACCCCGGAGATGGTGGAAAGCAAAGCTGGAATAACCTCCAGTTCATGAACCCTTGCTTCAAGTTGATTTTATACCACACGCTCAAAACGTACTAATATCAGGGGTCTCCCAACACTCGGCAACTTTAATAAGGCTTGTGGACTTCAACTCCTAGAATTCCCCCCCTCCCCTCCAGCCAGCTAATTCTGGGAGCCGAAGTCCACAAGTCTTAAAAGTTGCCACGTTTGGAGACCCCCCTCTACCAACGGACTGAATTTCAGTCCCAACTTCCCAAGGGTGCCTTACTTAACGATTGGCAAGCAGACCAGACGGGATCCCTCGTACACCTTGCTCTCTCTCTAGCTGCCGGGATCCTAAGTCCTGTGTAAAGCACGGAACACTTAATGTGTGTTTTCCGAGCCCAGGTATGCTGGGGCAAGTGCTTCCTGCGGGAGGAGTTTTTCCCAAAATGGGTCGTTGGCAGCTCCATGGTGCTGAGGCAGCAAGAGGTTTTGTCTGCCAGTTTCCCCCCACGACCCCCAAGAAGAGGTTAAATACTATTGCAAATATATATATGTAGGTCTTTTATTCGGGTTTTCTCCCGCGTAAAATTGGAGGTGTCTTGGCAACGTTTCGACGAAGTCTCATTCGTCATCTTCAGGCTGGTGTTTTCGGCTTCGTGCTTCTAGGAGCAATGTGTGTGATCGCAGTGTGTGATCGCTCCTAGAAGCACGAAGCCGAAAACCCCAGCCTGAAGATGACGAATATATATATATATAATGATAGCCTCCCGTTCTCTTCTGCTTTGTGCATTTCTGCATGTGATCTTTAAAACAAAAAGAAGAAGAAAGAATGGCAGGAAACGGGAAGTAGAGGCCGGTGTTTTTAAGATTTGGGGACTTCAACTCCCAGCATTCCCTAACCAGCACACTGCCTGGGGAGCTCTGGGAGTCGAAGTCCCCTTATCTGGAAATGGGTTGGAAAAACATTCTTGATACAGGCTGACTTAACGAGAGCTGCTCATCAGGGATGGGCAGGACTTTGGCGTGGGAGTAGCGGTCAGGAAATAACCGCGTGCATGGGGATTGGGACCGTCTTAATATAATGGCTGAGTGATTTGTGTTTTTATTTCAACTAATGTTTTTAATGAGAAGCAAACATCAATAAATGTAACTCATTGGTGCTCTCTTCTAACCAAGCTGCCTTCTGGGGGGGTGGGGCGCAGGGGGGCAAATGAGAAAAAGCCTCCCGTTGCTAAAAACTTCCTTTGTGTTTTGAACATCTGGAGAGGTTTGGCTTCCCTCGTTTGCATCCAGAATGGAAAGTGTTTTTAGCCAATGTGGGGCTTAGGGTAGGGATGGACTAAATGCACAAAGTATTATTAACAGAGTTGGAAGGGACCTTGGAGGTCATCTAGTCCAGCCCCCCTTTGCCCAAGCAGGAGACCCCTACAGCATTTCTGACAAATGGCAGTCCAGGATGAAGCTCCCACAGCTTCCGAAGGCAAGCTTAGCTATGTCTCAGAACTAGAATGGGATTTCCTGAGACAACGCTGATCTCTCTCTCCACTCCTCAAATTCTGGGCATTCGGTTTTTCCCCCCTGTGATTATGTGGCATTATCATACAAAATCTTCATGATAACCCTAATTGTTTACAATCTCCGATGACTTTGGCTTTGCCTTCAGAAGACGTGGAGGCTTTTAAAAAGAGACTGGACGGCCATTTGTCTGGAACGGCATGGGTCTCCTGTTTGAGCAGGGGGTTGGACTAGAAGACCTCCCAGGTCCCTTCAATGCCTGTTCACCAGAAGCCTCACATAAAACAGTTAATTTCCTTTCTCAAACCAAACGGCTTTTGAATGACTGTTGTCCTCCCTCAATGCCAGTTGCGACCTTGTTGTCAGACCACAGGAGAATTCCCAGTGCTTGCTCTGGAGGCCTTCAGCTGGGGAAGATCGAACTAGCAACATCAAAATTACAAGCTCAACTTTTGCCAATGGTTCAGTTTGCTTCCCTGGTCTTATTCTTGGTGTCCTTTTCATATTGCCCACAAGGTGGCAGCATCCCACCGTGGTGTGGAGATCATTTGATTGAATAGGCCTGTGCCATGGCAGGTTTTCTTTGAAAAATCTCATTTTCTGAGCCACCAATTTAAACAAGCTTCAAACAAAACAAAAAAAACCCCTCGTGGTGGCATCCCACAGACAGCTGTTGTGAGATTAAAGGGAACACAGGAGTTTTTCATCCATAACGCAACGAAAAGTACAATTTTGAGGAGGAGGAAACTGCTGCATATCAGAAAATGTTTGGAGGCATAGAAGGTTTTTTGCTGCCGAGAGTTAAGCGCATGAGTAGGAAACACAAAGACGGGTGGAATTGCCAAGAAACCAGACCGCTAAGCAATTAATGCCTGCAGAAAGCAAGATAAAAAGAGAGAAAACACACCAAAGGAGCTTCCGTTCGCAAGGAACGTTGATAGCACAAAAGTTGTTTTGTGGCTAAGTGAATAGTGGAAGGAAGGGCAGGGCCCCCACATTGGTGAAAACGGTCCTCTAACCGAGTTCCTCAATTCCTACTTTGGTTTTGCGTCTTCAAGAGAGCACTATGTTCTGATGGACATAAGCAATATAAACAACTGGAATATCGGGGTAAGTAAAGGAAGGGCTAAGGAGCACCTTGCCTCCATGAATATTTGGAAGGCTGTGGATGTCATCCTGAACCCCGTTTGTTCAAGTGTTGAGAATTGTACAAGAGGATCAGAAAAGACTCGATGCTTTTAAAGGTGGGGGAGAGGACCTAGGATTTATGGACTCATCATCTGACAGTGAATTCAGGCAAAACTTTAGAACAAATAAGCCATTCGTTCATACACATTTTGAAAATGCATTGCACTGGGCACGGCTGGTCTAGTGAAGAGAAGGACCAGGGGAGACAGGATAGCAGTGCTCTGATATTTGAGGGGCTGCCACAGAGAGGAGAAAGGGGGTCATGCTATTTTCCAAAGCCCCTGAAGGCCAGACAAGGAATCGTGGATGGAAACTGAACAAGGAGAGATTCAACCTGGAAATGAGACATTTCCTGAGAACAATCAACCCATGGAACAGAAGTTGCCTTCAGAAGTTGTGGGAGCTTCATCACTGGAGGCTTTCAAGAAGAGACTCGACTGCCCTCTGTCAGAAATGGTGTAGGGTCTCCTACTTGGGTGCGGGGTTGGACTAGATGACTTCCAAGGTCCCTTCCAACTCTCTTATTCTGTTCTGCCCTAACTAACCATGACAGAATCTCCACAGATTAGCTAGCATTGGTTTATATAAAAAACTCCGGAAACACAAGTTAAAAAGTGGAAACACAAGTTAAAAAAATGGGGACTCTGATCCCCGCCCCCCAATAGAGATGTTTGTTTAGTTAACCATGGTCAAGGCGTGGCAGTACGTCTTGAGTGAACAAAGCATTTAATAATGCCTCCCATGAGGCCCTAGTAGCGAAGGCAAATTGTGAGCTGGACTATGTTGCATTAAATGAAACTGCTTGAACAAATAGTATCCATTTTTATTTTTATTTGTATCTCGTCTTTTATTATTTTTTTGCAAATAACTCAAAAGGCGGCGAACGTATCCGACACCTTCCTCCTTTTTCACACACCACCCTGTGAGGTGGGTTGGGAGGAGAGTGACTGGCCCAAAGTCACACAGCAGCCTGTCGCTCAGAAATGTTTCCTCTCTCTTAACCGACATTCAACAAGAACTGCATTTTCGCATGTTAGCAACTAGGCCTCCAAAATCTGGTCCATTCTACATTACATTCTATGAACTGATAGACTGAGCTCAGTTTTATCAATCTGGCTTCCGGTCTTGAACCTTTTAGGTTTATCAGAAAAATAATATATATTAATGCTTGTTTGGCATTAAACCCACATACAATAGGCACCATGTAAATGGAGGCTAAAACATATAAAGAACGGTTGCAGGAACTGGGTATGTCTAGTTTGATGGAGAGAAGGACTAGGGGAGACATGATAGCAGTCTTCCAATCTCTCAGGGGCTGCCCCAAAGAAGAGGGAGTCAAGCTATTCTCCAAAGCACCTGAGGGTAGGACAAGAAGCAACGGGTGGAAACTAATCAAGGAGAGAAGCAACTTAGAACTCAGGAGAAACTTCCCGACAGTGAGGACAATTAATCAGTGGAACAACTGGCCTCCAGAAGTTGTGAATGTTCCAACATTGGAAGTTTTTAAGAAGAGATTGGACAACTATTTGTCTGAAGTGGTGTAGGGTTTCCTGCCTAAGCAGGGGGTTGGACTAGAAGACCTCCAAGGCCCCTTCCAACTCTGTTATTCTATTCCGTTCTGTTCTGTTTTTGGAATATTCAGTGATTCTCAGACAGCAAAACTAGTGGATTCCAGCGGAGGCAGACTAAAATAACTGGGATGATTTAAGTGATGCGATGACACACAAACCAGAGCAACATTCTCTTCTTCACCACAGAGCATATTTTGAGGAGACCAAAGCAACAAGCCAGCGATCGTGCAGAGATTAAAAAGTGCTTTTTCCATAAATTGGATGCGGTGGAAATCATTGGGACGATCCGCTTCAATTTGGCAGGATTTTCTGCCTCCAAACTCAAGCGAAGAGAAGCCACCTGCTTCTCAGCTGCAAAGATGCAAATCCCAGCCATGTCGATCTGCCAACGCCTCTTTTCTAGACCTTACCATCCTCCTGGCAGATGGGAACAAAAATGTGTGGGTTTTTTTTTTTTAAATTTAGGGGTGGGGATTATTAAGCCCTGAGGATGTTTAGGGCGCCCATTTCAGGCTTTCAAATTCTGCTCCCCAAATTAGGAGAGAAGGCTTAGAGGTGTCGCAACAGCTACTTGAAAGGCCGTCACCGAAAAGAGGGGGCTGACCAGAAGTGGGATTCAGCCAGTTCGCGTGAACTGGTAGTTAAATTGCTGGGTTGCCTCCTAGGCCCAAAACAGGGCATGGGGCTGTGTGTGGCGGGGCCCCCCCCCCGGACTCATTTTCACTCTCAGGAGGCTTCAGGGAGGCCTACTAGGCCCAAAACGGGGCACGGGCTGTGTGTGGCGCCCCCCCAGCTCATTTTCACTCCCGGGAGGCTGCAGAGAGGCCTACTAGGCCCAAAACGGGGCACGGTGCTGTGTGTGGCGCCCTCCCCAGCTCATTTTCACTCCCAGGAGGCTGCAGAGAGGCCTCCTAGGCCCAAAATGGGGCACAGGCTGTGTGTGGTGCGTTCCGCCCCCCCCCCCGATATTGAAACTCTTGTCATCATGTCTCCCCTGGTCCTTCTCTTCACTAGACCAGCCACGCCCAAGTTGTTCTTGGGGTTTTTCTGCCACATCTCTCACTTCTGTTTTTGTGGCGATGAGCGGGGACAGACTGCTAAGCTTTTCACCCAGAACTTTGTCCGACGAGACCACCGAGGCAGGAGGGTTGACTCACACCGGAATTGGCACTTCACACAGTTCACGAAGAAGCCACGTTACAATGGAAACAGGAAGCATATGTTGAGTCCCTTGCCGATTGTGGGGGCTTCCAAAAAAAAGCTTTTGTTCAAACTTTTGACGAGTGGGTGTTCAAGTCTCACTTGGGAGGGAGGCTAAGGAGGAAGTCAGGGTCTCCTTTGTGTTTCAAAGCGAAAACTTTAAGTTAAACACTGTTCTTTTTAGCAAAAGTATCTTGAGTGGAATAAGTTGAGTTACAGTATCGATAGTCTTGGATTTAAAAGGTAAAAGGTAAAGGTTCCCCTCGCACATGCGTGCTAGTCATTCCCAACTCTAGGGGGCAATGCTCATCTCTGTTTCAAAGCCAAAGAGCCAGCGCTGTCCGAAGACGTCTCCGTGGTCATGTGGCCGGCATGACTCAATGCCAAAGGCACACGGAACGCTCTTATCTTCCCACCAAAGGTGGTCCCTGTTTTTCTACTTGCATTTTTTTTTACGTGCTTTCGAACTGCTAGGTTGGCAGAAGCTGGGACATGTAAAGGGAGCTCACCCCGTTACGCGGCGTTAGGGATTCGAACCGCTGAACTGCCGACTTTCCGATTGACGAGCTCAGCGTCTTAGCCACTGAGCCACCGCGTCCCTACTTACCACCGCATCGTGGACTTAACAACCGTTTGTTAATTGACTGTTGGAAGTTACAATTTTAAACATTTTATTAGATGATAGAATAAAATACAAAAATACGAAAGCAAATAGTAGGACACAGTAGGGAGGAAAAGGGGAAAGAAAAGCGAGGAGGGGAGGAAGGAAAGGTAAAAAAAAAAAAACCTTCCGACTGCCTCTGTTGCAGGGAAATAAGACATTAACATTGAACCAAAACTTTTTACTTTTCCAAAATAATATCTACTAGCCATTTTTAACGACAAATCAATCTAATCAGTAAAATGAGTCCCTCGGGAGAAGGGCGGTATATAAATATAATAAACTAACTAACTAACTAACTAAAACCCAAGATCAAAGTTTCATTTTTTCTCCCCACCTCGAGCACAAAGTCCAGGAATGGTTTCCACGTAGCAACAAAAGTACTGTTCTTTTCTTTAATCAAAATGATCAATTTAACCATCTCTGCCATCTTGATCAACTTCTGTAGTCCATGGTGGGAACTAATATGATTTGATTGCTTATTTGTTCCCTATGACTATCATTAAGTCTTTTACCTTCTAATTCTTGACGAATGTATCTTTTCTGTTATGTACTCTGAGAGCCTATGCACCAAAGACAAATTCCTTGTGTGTCCAATCACACTTGGCCAATCAAGAATTCTATTCTATTCTATTCTATTCTATTCTATTCTATTCTATTCTATTCTATTCTATTCTATTCTATTCTATTCTATTCTATTCTATTCTATTCTATTCTATTCTATTCTATTTATTCTATTCTATTCTATTCTATTCCTATTCTATTCCTATTCTATTCTATTCTATTCTACTCTACTCTACTCTACTCTACTCTACTCTACTCTACTCTACTCTACTCTACTCTATTCTAAGTTTGAGCCACATCTGAATTCCCTCTCGTCCAACTCTTGCTAATTTCCTTTGAACTTGTGGATCGTGTTCCAGGTTTCTCCGTGCTTCCCTATTTTGGGGGATGGGGGTAGGGTCCCATCTGCTATGAAGATGGGCTGAAGCATGGCAGTTAGTGATGCGAACAGAAGATTTCTTCGTTCGCTAAAAATTCACAAGGAAAACTGGTTTGGGACTTCAGACTTTCTTCCGTTCTCTCCTCTCAGGGTTTACCAAACCAGCTTTGCTTCAGAGGCAAAAGTCTGAGGAAGCATTCAAGAAGAGGAAAAACCAGTTCCCCCACAAGCCGCCAGTAAGGAGCAGCTACGTTTAGATGGGCAGCACCTTTCCACATATATGTGGTCATAAAACATGCCCCAACATGCAGTTGGAAGCCATTGGACAATGCTTCCCAACCTTTTCTTTATATGGTTGATTAGATTGTGATTAAAAACAAAAAGGCCCACTAATAATAATAGTAATAGTAATAATAATAATAATAATAATAATAATAATAATAATAATAATAATAATAATAATAATAATAATAATAAGTGCAGCAAAATTTCACAAACTGACTACCTACAACGCCATGACCGTGTTGCTAAGATCATTCACTGGAAATTGTGCCAGAAGTTTGGATTTGAGTACAGCAAAAACCACTGGGAACATCAGGTTGAGAAAGTTTTAGAGAATGAGAAACTCAAGATCTTGTGGGACGTCAGGATTCAGACTGACAGGCACTTGGCCCACAACACACCTGACATAACAATAGTTGAAAAGAAAAAAGTATGGTTCATTGACATTGCAATACCTGGTGATGCACGGATTGAAGTTAGGCAGCAAGAAAAAATCACAAAGTACCAGGACTTGCAAATTGAAATTGAGCGACTGTGGAAAAAGAAATCGTGTGTTGTCCTGATTGTAATTGGAGCCCTTGGAGCAATACCCAAAGGGCTATTTAGAAATTCTAAATTTGCCGGACTTGAACATTTTGGCTCTACAAAAAACCACCTTACTCGGAACAGCTTACATCCTCCGACGATACCTTAACAGTTCCTAGGTCCTTGGTTAGGACTCGAGCTGCTGAGCTATTAACCAGCCTCAAAGGCTGTGAATCTCACTAAAGATTAAATAATAATAATAATAATAATAATAATAATAATAATAATAATAATAATAATAATAATAATAACAACAACAACAACAACAACAACAACAACTTTATTGTCAACAAAATTCACTTAACACTCAAATACCAGGTCCAACACACATAAAAATCCCCACGCACACACAAATTGGTTCTTCCTAATTCTAATCCAGGATCTAACTATTGTGCCATACCGGTAAACAATACCGCTAAATATAAAAACAGGTGGCCACATGGTAAGAGAGCCCAGCTGGGCCCCACCTGCCAACCCCAGCCCTGCTAGGTAGGAACAGCGCTATTTCCAGCAAAGTCGTTTTGCATCAGGCTGCCTTCAAGGAAGGAGCATGTTGTGTGTATGGAGTTACACAATTCTGGTTCCACCCAAAACCTCCTTCCATGGGTGGTGTGGGAAAAAAACGGAGAGCTGTCATTGAAGAAGTTAGCTTCCTGCTTTGGCTTAAATTCACAGGTGTGTGTGTGCCTGTGTGGGGTGGGGGTGGGGGTGGGGGTGGTGCAGAACAGGTTTCTTTGCTCACACACATCTACACAAGATTTTGGTTGGTCTCAAGCGGCCGAATGTTTTGATCGGGTTTTGCATTTTTTCTTCACCTGTTGAGTCCTGGCTTGGCCAATTCTTGTTGTTTAATAATAGTAGAGATGTTGTAAGGTGTTCTGAGTAAAAGCTGCCTTTTGCAATTGGGAGATGCTGTTGTTATTATTGTATAGACAACAATATGAATATGCAGCGACCAATTCTTCAGCTTCATTCACACCAAGCTCTTCTCAGGACCTTGGACGTTGTCATGTTTTTTTTGTTTTGTTTTTTTTGTTTTTATTGGAAAAGTTTTACAAATACAAATTTTCCCATTTCCTCCCCCCCCTTTCCCTCCCTAACCCTCCCTAACCCTCCCCTCCTCCCATGACTTCCCCAAGGTGAAATCCAAATCCAAATCATATGTTATCATACTTTACCGCCCTTCTATTCTCCCCCCTGTATACTATACATTTCTACACAACATTCAACTAAAAGCTATCTGGTACTTCCTAGTTTGGTATTTATTCTGCACATAATCTATCCATTTCTTCCACTCCCATGCATAAGTC
>JAXLNS010000010.1:32696946-32841000 GCA_037215915.1 Pantherophis vulpinus
AAAGCAGAGACGGAAAACGTTACGAAACTAGAAACTTTATCCCTTTGATTTTCGGAGCAAAGTTAATCATTGCCTGCCAATGGAGATACGATATTTGTACAATATTTTGCTCGATAACATTTGGTCGATAACTCTGCTTGAGAAGGTATCTGTCATTTTCTTATATGTATTTTCTTTTATGTAAACCGAGAGCGTATGCACCAAAGACAAATTCCTTGTGTGTGTCCAATCACACTTGGCCAATAAAGAATTCTATTCTTTCGATTCTATTCAAAATTTGTTTGCTTACTGGAAATGGCAAGTTTATATAGATGCTTTATCTATGTACATTGAATTGACTTTAGAATGCCTTTGAGAATTTAAAGGGCCAGTGATAGGGTTGTTCCATGTAGAAAGCATTTCTCCAATGTTGCTTTAAATAACAAATAAAACTTGTTAGTCAAAGCAAACACATTGGCAGATCCCTTTTTTTGGCAGTAGTTAAGCTAGGGACCTTCATTAGTACTAATTAACACAATTGCCTAAAACTAAAATACAAAGTAATTTTTTTTAAAAAAAAATCACGGGCCTTTTACTATATTAACTTTATTTTCTTTGTACTGTACGTGATTGTATTTTATAGATTTGGTCCTTGGCTATAAATTTGGTTTGTGAAATTGTTCCCTAACACTGCTTTGTAGTCCAGTGTTTTTTTTCACAATTGACAACTTTAAGTTGAGCGGACTTCAATTCCCAGAATTCCCCAGCCAGCATGCTAGCTAGGGAATTTTGGGAGTGGAGATCCACGCGTTATGAAGTTGCCAAATTATCTCTGCGACGCTGGCGTGGATCCAGCCAAGACTCATTACCCTCATCACTGTCCATCTGTGGCTGCGTGGACGTGCTTGGCCCCGGCCCTATCTCTTGCCCTTCGGCGGACACCGAAGGCATTGCCAGAGAGGAGGGTCCTGGAGAGGGAGGCCTTGCCAACTCCTCTCCTTCACTCAGGTAACGGAGCCACAACAGCTTGTTAAAGAAAGATCCAACCTAGAAGAGACATTTTCTGGTAGAACAATTTATCAATGGACAACAAATCCAATGGATCTCGACTCCCAGACTTGTGGGTGCTCCATCACTAGAGGTTTCCAAAAATAAGCTGGACAACCATTTGAATAGATGTTATAAGGCTCCTGCCTTGAGCGAGAGGTTGGACTAGAAGACCTGCAAAGTCCCATCCAGTCCTAGGATTCTACGATAAAGCCACCGCAGAATCTACATGTGTTAATTGCATGATTCAGTCTTCTACATAATGATTGTTAAGCAAGAAGCACAATTTGACAGTAGTGGCCAAAATTATGGCAACCTTTTGGGAAAAGTGTATTTTCTAAAACTAGCTAATAGCACCACTTTTTGGGGGGAGCAGTACCATAAAATTATATATCAAGGGAAAGATCATTGAATCAAGAATGTAATGCATTCACTTTTAGGAAGGATTTGCTATTAGAATAGCAGTTACGGTATAAGGAAGAAAAGTGAAACACGTAGAAAAAAACGAGATATAGAAAAATGAACCCCATGTCAGTTAATCCTTCGTTGGGTAACCTTTAGCGTGAATGACGGCCTTACAACGTCTTCCCATGGAGGGAACCAAGTCTTTGAGTTCTGCAGCTGTTCTAATGTGAAACCAAGATTGAAGGATGGCTTCTATTAACTGGGTTTTATTGCTGGGTTGCTTCTGACTAACAAGTTCAGCTCCATAGTTTTTCAATTGGGTGAAGGTCTGAGCTATTCCCAGGCCATTCCAGCAGTGTAAGATGATTATCTTGAAAGTCAAAAAAAAAAAAAAAAAGTGGTGTTATTAGCCATCCAACCTCAAAAATACACTTTTCCCAAAAGGTTTCCACAATTTTGGCCACTACTGTATATTTGGCACGATCAACCTATAACATCCCATTGTAATGTGTGGGATATTGGGGCCCATCCGAGGCTCCACAGCGGAAGTGCCCAGCCTGGAGGAACTCCCATGGTGAGTTCCCTGGTCCTCCCTTGCAGATTGATGGATCCGATAAAAACCAGTAAAATCTACTTCATTGCTTCTCATGGAAGCACGACTGCAATCTTGGAATCTCTCAGTTGGAATGTTCCTGGGCAACCCAACGCATTCTAAGCTCCATCCTTCAGTTAGACCAGTGTTTCTCAACGTTGGCTGTTGGACGATGTGTGGACTTCAACTCCCAGAATTCCCCAGCCAGCTGGCTGGGGAATTCTGGGAGTTGAAGTCCACACATCGTCCAACGGCCAAGGTTGAGAAACACTGAGTTAGACACAAAGAAAGCTACTTCTTTCTCCGTCTTGCTCATGGCTGGTTTTCTTTTCTACTTTGATGATTCCATCGGGAGACTTTGAAGTCTACCGCTGAGTTTGCATAAGACTAGGTTAATAGATTGTTGGCTTGTTTGTGGTTTAGTGGCTGCACAAGGTAGACGTGTTTATGAAACAACCCTTTTTATGGCTTTCCACAATACACTGAACCACAAACTAACCCCAATGTAGTTTGTACATAAAATAATCAAGAGCCTAAAATCAGATCCACAGCATTGCCCTCTCCACTTTTGCATCCCAGATTGGACCTTTTGGGGGGTTTCGTCACCAGTGGTTTCAAAAGAGCATTCAAAATGGAGGTAGCATCAATACCTGAGCATCAACATCGGCATCCCCAGAGTCCGTGAACCGTTTTTAGAAAAAGGTCTTATCAAATCTGAGCCTGGCTAGTCTAGTGAAGAGAAGGACCAGGGGAGACAGGATAGCATCTTCCAATACTTGAGGGGCTGCCACAGAGAGGAGGAAGGGGGTCAAGCTATTTTCCAAAGGCCAGACAAGGAACAATGGATGGAAACTGACCAAGGAGAGATTCCACCAGGAAATAAGGAGAAATTTTCTGACAGTGAGAACCATCAACCGATGGAACGGAAGTTGCCTTCAGAAGTTGTGGGAGCTTCATCCCTGGAAGCTTTCAAGAAGAGACTGGACGGCCATCTTCCAACATTTTTTACTACCGGTTCTGTGGGTGTGGCTTGGTGGGCGTGGCTTGATGGGTGTGGCAGGGGAAGGATACTGCAAAATCCCCATTTCCTCCCGATCAGCTGGGACTCGGGAGGCAGAGAATATATTGATGGGGGTGGGGCCAGTCATAATTTTTACTACCGGTTCTCCGAACTACTCAAAATTTCCGCTACCGGTTCTCCAGAACTGCTCAGAACCTGCTTAATGCATCCACGGAGCAGGCTGGTTAACCTTCAGCTTCCTGGCCTCCAGAATTTCCAGGTGGACCATTGTGGGTTCAAGACCTCTGGAGGATGGGAAGTAAAAAAAAAGAGAGACAGACTGCACGAGGTGTCTGCAGGACAGGTAGAACATACATGTAGAAGTTTTAAAGCTAGGCTTAACAACCCCTTGGCTGTTGGTGGTTGCACACTAGATGTCCCCAAAGCTAAACCAGATGTTCTCCTGTTGTTTCTCTTTCTGTCTTTTTTCTGGTCAAAGCTAGTTCCCAGGTTGGCCTCACCTTGCTCTCAACCATCTCCCACTCCAAAATGGGCCACAAAGTCACCTGCCATGGACATGAGGTCCTTCCCTTCTCCCAAGCTGAAGTGGGTGGAGATGTTGGGACCTCGCCCAGCTTGGCAGGTTGCCTTTGGAGATGAGCAGAAACCTCCCTGCCAGCTCTTACTCAGCTCTGCTCCCACTCCTTGTTGATGGGAAATGGAACACTTGCTGCCGGCACGTGTTCTGCAAATTTTCCCAGAGTTGGCCAGGATTGGAGCATAGTTAGGCAGACAAAGAATTTACCTCTGGTACAGAAACACTCAGAGAAAATAATAATACAAAAAGTGGGCAACGGATAGAAGGGGAAAATAAGAAATAATGAATGGGTAATATAATACTACAGCCACACTCCAACTATGTATAAAGAAAATTCATATAAAATAGGTGGCATTTACCACTGGCGAGGCTAGCAAAAATGTTTAAAAACAGGTCCACCAAATGTTGGAAATGTAATCAGACATCGGGCACATATCACATGTGGTGGACGTGCCCAAAAGGAAAAAAAAAATTGCACAAAAATTCCTACGTTGTTAGAAAAAAATGTTAAGACAGCATATAGACTATTTCTGTTAGGCATAATACCATAAAAATATGATAAAGAAAATGTATGTTTGATATTACATGTCTTGAAAGCAGCAAGAATTGTATTTGCACAACACTGGAAGAACGAGGGAACACCTACAGAAGATGATATAATTTTAAAAACACTAGACTCTGCAGAAATGGACGGACTAACACTGAAGATAAAAGAAAAGGAAGACACAGAGTACTATAGAACAGTGATGGCTAACCTTTTTGCCATCACGTGCCAGGAGGAGGGGGCAGGGGGGTTTGCGCGCATGCGTGCCCATACCCATAATTCTATGTGCCCGGCCCTGCGCATGTGTGTGCAAGCCCCCCTCCCCCCCGCTCCTGGCATGCAATGGCCTGGTAGGCCTGTTCTTCTTTCTCACCTGGCTCCAGATCCTCTCTATGCATCTGGGGAGGGCAAAAACAGCCTTCCCCACCCCCTCGAAGGCCCTCCGGAGACGTTCGGAAATGAGCCTGTTTCCAGCCTCTGGAGGGCCTCTGGAGCCTGGGGGAGGCCGTTTTTGCCCTCCTGGAGGCTCAAAGAAAGCCTCCAGAGCCATGGTGCAGGAGGCCGAGTAGGCCACGCTCCCATGACCACGCCCACCCAACAACCAAGCAGAGAACGGGTTGCTAGAATTTTTCAACCCTGGATAAAACAGTTAGAAATTAGGACCTTAAAAAGTATTATTAGGTAAGCAACTGATCCAGACGGTACGCTGGTTCCAGTGGTGGGTTTCAAAATTTTTTACTACCGGTCTTGTGGGTGTGGCTTGGTGGGTGTGGCAGGGGAAGGATACTGTAAAATCTCCATTCCCTCCCCAATCCAGGGGAAGATTACTGCAAAATCCCCATTCCCTCCCGATCAACTGGGACTCGGGAGGCAGAGAATAGATGGGGGCGGGGCCAGTCAGAATTTTTACTACCGGTTCTCCGAACGACTCAAAATTTCCGCTACCGGTTCTCCAGAACTGGTCAGAACCTAGGCTGAAACCTACCTCTGGCTGATTCACCAGGCACTTATTGTATGTAAAGAGAAAATATAAAAATAAATGGCGGGGTGGGGGGGGGAATACTACAGCCACACTTGATCGGTTAATAAGCATACACATTAGACAGAACTTGGTAGTCCCCATACTTTGTCAGCCACGAGTTTTAGGTATTAGGCAAGAATTAGCAAGAGAGTGATGGCATGAGGAACTACTGACCTATAAGTCTGGTGCCTATCAAAAATAAAACCTATTAGGAAAAAATGGCATGGCAGACCATGGGAGGGGATGCTCAGAGGCCAGACCACTGACTCATCCGTCTACTCTGATGTCCTCTTTCTATATTTAGCATCTCCTCGAGGCAGCTCCTTCTTATCTGTGGTGGCCCGAGGCCTGGAGTTCCTCCGTGCCCACGCTTGCGGTGCCAGGGGGTGGAGGCAGGGGGTGGAGGCAGATGGTGAGGAGAGGGGAAAATAAGAGCCACCTAAAGTGTACGGGTGTGGGTTGCACGAGGATGTGTGCGTTTCCTTCCACGTGGGACTTGCGCCAACCTCCTTTGTCGCTGAATTAATGTGGCAGCTCTTCTTCCTCTTTTTGCCCACCGCAAGCCTTCAGACTTCCCGTCTGCAAACTTTCTGTCCAAAAGGCTTTTGCTTCCGGGGGGTGGAAGCGATGGGTGTGAAATCCTCGTGGCAATTTCACTAGGGGCACATAAATTTGCAGAATGTCTCCGGAGATTCTCAACCATACAGATCACGAAGGTGCTTTTCCAAAAGGCAACCAGATTTTATTTATTTATTTATTTATTTATTTATTTATTTATTTATTTATTTATTTATTTATTTATTTATTTATTTATTTACTTACTTACTTACTTACTTACTTACTTACTTACTTACTTACTTACTTACTTACTTACTTATTTATTAGTCACAGGGACTCGACTAGGGACTCTGGGCGGCTTACAGCAAAAAACAATGCGAACAATATCCCGTAAAATTTTTTAAAAGAAAATATTAAAAACCCATACACTCCCTTCCATGGCTGGATCTTGCCAGATCACAACAGCGAGATCAATGGCCCCAGGCCTGCCGGAAAAGCCAGGTCTTCACCGCTTTCCGGAAGGCCAATAGGGTGGGGGCGGTCTGGACCTCAGGAGGTAATTGGTTCTAGAGAGCCAGGGCAGCCACAGAGAAGGCCCTCCCCTGCGGGCCCGCCAGCTGGCATTGTTTAGCTGACGGGATCTGGAGGAGACCGACTCTGTGGGATCTTACCAGTCGCTGGGAGTTATGCGGTAGAAGGCGGTCTCGAAGATAACCTGGCCCTGAGCCATGTAGGACTTTAAAGGTAATAACCAACATCTTGAATTGTGTCCGGAGACCAATAGGGAGCCAGTGAAGCTCGTGGAGAATTGGTGTAATGTGGGTGTACCTAGGTGCACCCACGACAGTTCGCGCGGCTGCTTTCTGGACCAACTGTAGTCTCCGAACACTTTTCAAGGGTAGCCCCATGTAGAGCGCGTTGCAATAATCCAAGCGTGAAATGACAAGGGCATGAGTGACTGTGAGGAGAGCCTCCTGATCCAAGTAGGGTCGCAATTGGTGCACCAGGCGAACCTGTGCAAAGGTCCCCGTAGCCACAGCTGTCAGATGTTGTTCCAATCTTAGCTGTGAGTCTAGGAGGACACCCAGTTTGGATTTCCTTGTGTGTGTGGGTTTTTTTCCCCCCCTTTAAAACGTTTTGCTTCTCATCCAAGAAGTTTCCTTGGTTCTGGGATCATGCGATCCTCTTCTGACAATAAGGAAGCCTGAATCATTCAATAATCGTGGAACTACTGTATTTTTCGGAATATAAGATGCCCTTTTTTTCCCTAAAAACATTTTTCCTAAAAGAGGCTGAAAATTTGGGTCAGCATCAAGGCAACCTGTGAGCTCCGAGGGGGAATTGAGCTGTCAGAGAGAGAGAGACAGAGGCAGAGCCTGGGATGTCCATCAGCCTTCAGGTCTGGAGGTGGCTGATGAGGAAGAGGAGGAACAGCTGGGTCCAGTGCCTGACGCGTAGATGCACAGAAGGCAGAGGAGAGGAGAGCAATGGAAATCTATGGGCCGGTCCTTGGGACGGAAGAGCCACCACTGCTAGCGAAGCCCACCCTAGCTCTGGGGATAAAAGGCAGGGGGCGGAGATGAGTAGAGGTTGCAGATAACTATTCATCTCCCTGGCCGACTGGACGTTAGCCTGTAGTGAGAGAGAAATGTTTTGCCGGGGCTGCTGGCATCCTAATAAAGGAATCATTGATTTAACTACAGAGGGTTTATTGACATTTTCTTGGCTTTCTCCTGTGCCTTTAGAAGAGGAATGTCACGGGACTGAATCAGGATGGCAGGCATGTCCTTAGGGCACCATCAGCCAAAGAGGCTTTGCGCCGATGAAATAATGCAGCCTTATTTGTTTAGCACAGCGGGGTGGAGTGGCATTTGCACGCCTCTTCTTCTCCGGCACCGACATGAGTCACTTTTTGCTCGGAGAGAATCTCTTCGTCCCTTGCATTTTCTCTCGAGCACTCTCACTCTCTCGCCTTCTCACGTGCCGCCGAGAAAGTGGGTCATTCCCACAACCGGTTTGCACACTTTTTTTTTTTTTTTTTTGCACACAAAAAAAGAGAAACTCTGAATGACCGGAGCAAAAACCTGTTGCCCGTTTTTAAATTGCTCCTTGATTGTAGCGGGGCAGGCAAAATAAAAATGTCCTGAGCTGAGGCTGAGAGAGAGAGAGATGTGAAGCCCCAACAGTATCAAGTGAGGTACTACTGCCACTTTATAATGCCTTAGTAAGACCACACCTAGAATTCTGCATCCAGTTTTGGTCAGCACACTATTAAAAAGATGTTGAGACTCTAGAAAGAGTGCAGAGAAGAGCAACCAGGATGATGAGGGGACTGGAAGCTAAAACATACGATGAACGGTTGCAGGAACTGGGCATGGCTAGTCTAGTGAAGAGAAGGACCAGGGAAGACAGGATAGCAGTCTTCCAGTATTTAAGGGCTGCCACAGAGGAGGTAGTCAAGCTATTTTCCAAAGCACCCGAAGGCCAGACAAGGAACAATGGATGGAAACTGAACAAGGAGAGATTCAATTTAGAAAAAAGGAGAAATTTTCTAACAATGAGAACCATCAACCCATGGAAGAGAAGTTGCCTTCAGAAGTTGTGGGAGCTTCATCCCTGGAGGCTTTCAAGAAGAGATTGGACTGCCATCTGTCAGAAACGGTGTAGGGTCTCCTGCTTGGACTAGATGACCTACAAGGTCCCTTCCAACTCTGTTAATCTGAATCTGTCTAAAATGATCAAAGGCCTGGAGAGTAAAACATATGAAGAACGGTTGCAGGAACTGGGCATGACTGGTCTAGGGAAGAGAAGGGCCAGGGGAGACAGGATAGCATCTTCCAATATTTGAGGGGCTGCCACAGAGAGGAGGAAGGGGGGTCAAACTATTTTCCAAAGCACCCAAAGTCCAGAGAAGGAATAATGAATGGAAACGGATCAAGGAGAGATTCAACCTAGAAATAAGGAAGAATTTTCTACATAGAGATCAATCAACCCATGGAACAGAAGTTGCCTTCAGAAGCTGTGGGAGCTTCATCCCTGGAAGCTTTTGAGTAGAGACTGGACTGCCATCTGTCAGAAATGGGGTAGGATCTCCTGCTTGGGCAGGGGGTTAGACTAGATGACCTACAAAGGTCCCTTCCAATTCTACTAATCTGAATCTGGATCAAAAGTTTCTGGCTGGAGGAGAAAGCTCTGAAGCTTTCATTACAGTGGTTTTCGTTCTATAGTAATAATAATACCATCGGGAAGGAGATGTAGATATCCACTGATGGCTCAGTGGAGGCAACTCTTGGTTTCTTTTTCCATTCTTTTATTTCAACTTACGCAGTTAAAACGTGTCTCCTCTGCTTTTCCCACCAGGCTTAGAAATGAAAAGGACAGCTTGTCAGGCTGCAATTAGCCAAACCCTATCATTTTCCCTGCACAGGTGAACAGGCCCTTGCCATCTAATGCCACCTCCACCCTCAGCTGCCTGAAGGCTTCAAATGCTCAGCTGAACGCCAAGCTTGGCCAACAGGTCATCATCTCCCAGGGATGGAGAACATTCTGCAGCCTCATCTACGTCCCGATGGCCAAGAACAAGAGTTGACACAACAGTGGAAAAGTGAAGAGACCCCCCACAGATGAAAATGTGATTTTAAAAAATGTGCAGAAATGGATAGACTAACGCTTACAATTAAGGAAAAGGAAGGAAGTGAATACTTTTTGACACGGGACTTATTTTATCAATGGCTAGCTAATAAAAACAGAAAGTTAGAAACATGTAGATAAAAGAAAAGGACTAATGATATTAGGGAGGTTTGTTAAAATGGATAAGCAAATATTATTATTGTTATTGTTATTCATCATCATCATCATCATCATAGAATTTTATTGGCCAAATGTGATTGGACACACAAGGAATTTGTCTTGGTGCATATGCTCTCAGTGTACATAAAAGAATAGAATAGAATAGAATAGAATAGAATAGAATAGAGTAGAGTAGAGTAGAGTAGAGTAGAGTAGAGTAGAGTAGAGTAGAATTCAATTCAATTCAATTCAATTCTTTATTGGCCAAGTGTGATGGGACACACAAGGAATTTGTCTTGGTGCATACGCTCTCAGTGTACATAAAAGAAAAGATACATTCGTCAAAAATCATAAAACGCAACACTTAATGATAGTCATAGAGTTTATTATTATTATTTTCAAATCTTTATTGTCAGTGCACAGCATATATACAATGAGATTGGTTGAGCTCCCTCAGCGCACCCCCCCAACAACATAATACAACTCAAGGGCCTTGGTGGCGCAGCGGACTAAAGTGCTGTTAAGTAGCACTTAGCTGCCAGCTGCCTGCAATTACTGCGAGTTCAAATCTCACCAGGCTCAAGGTTGACTCAGCCTTCTATCCTTTCGAGGTAGGTAAAATGAGGACCTGGATTGTGGGGGCAATAAGCTGACTTTGTATAAAAAAGAACACCGCTTAGGGGGGCCCGAAAGCCCTACTAAGCAGGTATATACGAAAAGTATGAAGGCTATTGCTTAACGCATTGTAAGCCGCCCTGAGTCTCCGGAGAAGGGCGGCATATAAATCGAACCAATAAATAAGTAAGTAAGTAAGTAAGTAAGTAAGTAAGTAAGTAAGTAAGTAAGTAAGTAAATAAATAAATAAGAGTGAAGACAGAAAATCCCTAACCCATATTAAATCATATTAACAAAACACCTAGTCCTATTGTACTCGTGTGAACATGTTACCCGTTGCACCGGCCCTGCAGTCCATCGTACTACGTAGTTACGATGTTATTTCTCATTCAGGAGTCTGACAACTCATGGATAAAAACTGTTCTTCAGCCTCTTTGTGCAGCTGGCTATACTTCTAGATCTCCTTCTCGATGGTATTATTACTATAGAATGAAAACTAATATTGTTGTAAACACTTTGATTATTATTTCCTAAAAATATTTGTACCCAGACAACACACTGTTTAACTAAAAATGGAATATATATATAAAGTTGACATCAACCATCAGGGAGTGAGGCAGCGGTGAAATGCACTTACCTTCGCTATTGGTTCGGGAATGTGAGCATGCGCAGAGGGTAAAAGACAGGACATAATGACGTCCTGGTGGGTGGGTGGAGCCTCCCACCACCGGCGCTACCGGTTCGCCCGAACCGGATAGATCCAGCTGGATTTCACCGCTGGAGTGAGGGTAGGCCAACTCAGTCTGCTGTTGTCCCCACCTGTTAATTGTTCTCGCTAACATTAAGAATTTCTCCTTAATTCAGGGTTGGATCTCTCCTCGATTAAAGTTCTAGGTTGCTCCTCTCCTTGATAGCTAAAGCCATCTTGACATTTTGAAGGCCCCTGTGATTCGAGTTTGTTGAAGGCCATTAATTTTTGGATCACCATTTCCTGGGTCACCGTAGTCCTCGCAGTGGAACCATGGCTGAGTTTTTGTTCTTTTTCCAAAGTGAATCTTATTTAATCCAGAAGGATTTACTATCAGGTCACTCACAATGTGTACTTACTGACAAAAATCTGATTTGTGAAGGCCGGGGATTTTCGCAAGCAAAACACGACAATCTGTCTTCTTTCCATCCAAACGAAACATGCAGGCAATGTGTATTTTGTCAGCCATGCAATGACGGGAGAGGTGTTTAATTTCATTCTTTATGAATCTTTTAAGCGACCTCTCAAATAAGTCAAGCCGTGTGGCCATTGTGCAACAACAATCTGGGGGGAAACATCCCACGGACCAAAGAAGGGGCTCAGAAGATAATCGTGCTGGTGCAACCTGTTTTCCAACTCGGCATTTAAGAATTGAACTAAATCGTTGTGGTGAGTCATCTAGAGTTGTGTTACTGTGCCCCTGATATCTCACTCACGTTGCCTCTCTGACATGGGAAGAAGAGCTTCGTGGACACTGATCATTTTAGAAGAGAATATTTGTAGCTCAGGGTTGAACTGGGTTGAGCCTCCTCCTCCTCCTCCTCCTCCTCCTCCTCCTCCTCCTCCTCCTCCTCCTCCTCCTCCTCCTCCTCCTCCTCCTCCTCCTCCTCTTCTTCTTCTTCTTCTTCTTCTTCTTCTTCTTCTTCTTCTTCTTCTTCTTCTTCTTCTTCTTCTTCTTCTTCTTCTTCTTCTTCTTCTTCTTCTCTTTCTCCTCCTCCTCCTCCTCCCCTCCTCCTCCTCCTTCTTCTCCTCCTCCTCCTTCTCCTCCTCCTCCTCCTAGTCCTCCTCGTCCTCCTCCTCCTTCTTCTACTTCTTCTTCTTCTTCTTCTCCTCCTCCTCCTCCTCCTAGTCCTCCTCCTCCTCCTCCTCCTTCTTCTACTACTTCTTCTTCTTCTTCTCCTCCTCCTCCTCCTCCTCCTCCTCCTCGTCCTTCTCCTCCTCCTCCTCCTCCTAGTCCTCCTCCTCCTCCTAGTCCTCCTCCTCCTCCTCCTCCTCCGTCTTCTACTTCTTCTTCTTCTCCTCCTCTTCCTCCTCCTCCTAGTCCTCCTCCTCCTCCTCCTCCTCCTCCGTCTTCTACTTCTTCTTCTTCTCCTCCTCTTCCTCCTCCTCCTTCTCCTCCTCCTCCTCCTCCTCCTCTTCCACTCTCTTCTAGCACTGATGATGTCACCTCGTTTAGGTCATGAAACATCTGCAAGAAAACCACCAAGCTCAAGACAGCAGCAAGGACCCCATATTGATCATTTTGTGTATCCCGGAGAACCCAGGGCAAATTGATCCAGGAGGACCCCAACTCAGAGCCCAGAGATAAGCATCCCAAAGGTGCTTTTTTTCAAGAGGCCACTGGACTTTCTTGGTTTTTTTTTGAAGACGTTTCTCTTCTTGTCCAAGAAGCTTCTTCAGCTCTGAAGCTTCAGCTCTGAAGCTAAAGAAGCTTCTCGGATGAGAAGCGAAAGGCCTTCAAAGAAAAACCAGAAAGTCCAGTGGCCTCTTGAAAAAAGCACCTTTGGGACAACCATGACCTGGAGGACCGAGAAGTTCCATAGACATCCAGAGATAAGCTAAGATAAGTTTTGGGGGTTTTTTTTGGATTGTAGCATTTTACAGAGGGAAGCCATGATTGGAAGACTGGAATTACTCAAGTAGACTCTACAGGACATCAAGGACCTTGGGTGGTGGCTTCGAAATAAATCTGGGTGGTGGAGCTTCAGATGCCAAGAGCAGAGTGAGAAGATCTTTGCTGGAGGCCTGCAGCAATTGGAGACCTCTCCCCTGAGTCTGACGCACAACAAGCCTTGTTAGTTTGTGATCTCAGCATGATGGTTTGGGGGGATAATTATCCCGGCGACACTGCTTTCGGTGTGTAGGTGAATACACAACTGTTGGGGTTTGCCTGAGTTCCCCCTGCAGGCAAGCGGAGTGGGTTGTGTTGTGTTTGCGCAGCCTCTGTGTGTGTATGTGTGTGAAAGAGAGAGAAAGCACACTCAACTCTGACGAAAGAAACTGGGAAAATGCCCAGTGGCTCCGTGGGGCGAGATTTTAAGTGGTTTTTGTGTATGTTCCTCAGGCAAGCAATGGCTGGCATGATGAAGAGGATTAGTCTGGAAGGGGAGTCTGCCAATCTCAGCCGCTGGGATTGTTCTCCTTATTCTCAACGTATGAGCAGCCTGATTCTGAAATTCAAGATATTCATAGCCTGCTCCAGCCGCACGAAAATGCAGATCTCCATCTTACGGCATTCGGTACCTCACAGTCCAAAGTGCAGAGAAGAGCAACTAGCATGATTAAAGGCAGGGGTGAAATGCTCCCGGTTCGGACCGTATCGCCCAATCCAGTAGCGATGGAGGCGGGTGGTTCAGAGAACCGGTAGCAAAAATCCCTGCCCTCCCCCCATGCCCAGCTGAGCCCTGCAATCATCAGAGGCTTTTTAAAAAAAAATTTAAAAGTATTTTTTCTACAACCTCTTCGGCCGAAAAAACGCTTTTAAAAGTTTTTTTAAAAAGCCTCTGATGATCGCGTGGCTCAGCTGGGATCGTCAGAGGCGTTTAAAAGCATTTTTTCTACAACCTCTTCGGCCGAAGAGGTTGTACAAAAAATGTTTTTAAAAGAAAAAAAGCCTCTGCCGATCAGGCAACTCAGCTGGGATCGTCAGAGGCTTTTAAAAGCATTTTTTTACAACCTCGGTTGTAGAAAAAATGGTTTTAAAAGTTTTTTTAAAAAAAGTTGGCCATGCCCACCCAGTCACTACCCCCACCAAGCCATGCCCACAGAACCGGTAGTAACAAATTTTACATTTCACCACTGATTAAAGGCCTGGAGACTAAAACATATGAAGAATGTCTGCAAGTTTTGGGTCTGGTTAGTTTAATGAAAAGAAGGACCAGGGGAGACATGATAGCAGCCTTCCAATATCTCAGGGGCTGCCCCAAAGAAGAGGGAGTCAAGCTATTCTCCAAAGCACCTGAAGGCAGGACAAGAAGCAATGGGTGGAAACTAATCAAGGAGAGAAGCAACTTAGAACTAAGGAGAAATTTCCTGACCGTGAGAACAATTAATCAGTGGAACAACTTGCCTCCAGAAGTTGTGAATGCTTCAACATTGGAAGTTTTTAAGAAGACACTGGACTTGTCCAAAATCGTATAGTCTCTCCTGCTTTAGCAGGGGGCTGGACTAGAAGACCTCCGAGGTCCCTCCCAGCTCTATTCTGAATTTGAAATTTAGAACATATGATTCTATGTTCTGTAAGTCAGGAATGTAATATATCATTTCCCCAAACTCAGTTGGCCTGTTACGTGTGCAAGATTGTTGGTCATGGGTATATGTATCAGAGAGGATATCAGGAACTCAAATTGTCCAAGAAGAGACGTGGGAGGAAGACTTGGGTGTAATTCAGCAACTGCCTTTGGAAATCACGGGACAGAAAATCAAGACAAGCCTTGTGTTTTCCTGAGGTTCTCCTAAGGTCTGAGCTAGCATAGTCTGATCTGCGCCTACATCTGCTCTAGAAATCTGAACTGGTTTTAAACTGGTTTGCCTAGAGTTGCTAGGAAGGAACTGTGGTTTTGTTGGAGCTTACAATTCTCAATGAGTGAGCCAGTTTCCCATCCCCCACCCTTCCACCAGCATGAAGCTACAATTCCCGTAAAGAGAAGTGGGACCAAGTAAAACCAATTTCCATCTGCAACGGGGATGGAAAGAGACACACCGAGAAAGAGAGCAGAGAAGAAATAACGTGGAGACGGATGCTTGCCAAGGAGAAAGGAGGAGGATAAGATGGTTGTTTGGAGGAGAGGTCTCCAGGGGCGGGCTTCAAAAATTTTAGCAAGGGGTTCTCTGCCCGGTTGCTGGGTGGGTGTGGCCTAGTCGGCCTCCTGCACCATGGCGGGGTGGTGGTGTGTTTTTGCCCTCCCCGGGCTCCGGAGGCTTTTGTCACGCCTCCGAGAGGGCAAAAACGGCCTCCCCAGGCTCCAGAGGCCCTCTGGAGGCTGGAAACGGGCCTGTTTCCGGCCTTCCCAAACTTCCAGTAGGCCCGTTTTTCGCCCTCCCCGAGCCTCCAGGCACACCCTTCATTTATCTGCATCCAAACGGGCCGTGTGGGGACACCTGGGAGGGACGGGGCAGGCGGGGCCAGACAGGAGTGGGATTTGGGGGTTCTCCGAACTGCACAGAATCTTAGCTAGAGGTTCTCTCGAACCCTTGCGAACTCCTACCAGCCCACCCCTGGATGTTTCCCAGGGAACCTCCATGAAGGAATTAAGCTTTTTTTAAAAAAAAACCTATGGCCTGAATAGGCCTGACCCTGTCACTATATTCCTACTAGTGGTATCTTGTAGTGAAATGTATGATTTTCTACTAGAGTGGTTAATCTGTACACAGAGACCCCGTGCTATATACAGTATTCGTAGGAAAGTATCAGTAGACATGGATGAACAATAATTTATTTATTTATTTATTTATTTTAATTTGATTTATATGCCGCCCTTCTCCGAAGACTCAGGGCGGCTTACAATGTGCTCAGCAATAGCCTTCATCCTTTTGTATATTTATACAAAGTCAGCTTATTGCCCCCACAAACTGAGTCCTCATGACCACAGAGGCAGTAGGACTCATTCTGGTAGATTTCAACTTATGCCAGATGCAAATTTCTACGAAGACCCAGCAAAATAAGAAAATATAGTTCTTAAAACATAGGATGGTACTGTATAAAAAGGGATGGTCCCAAGGATAATGCAACGATACTCAAGTGCCAACCTAGAATTAAGAAGAAAAAAAAAATCCTGTCAATGAGAACAATTAATTAGTGGAACAGAAGTTGCCTCCAGAGGTTGTAGATGCTCCATCACTGGAGGTTTTTAAGAAGAGATTGGACAACCATTTGTCTGAAGTAGTATACAGTCTCCTGCTTAAGCAGGGGGTTGGACTAGATGCCCTCCGAGGTCCCTTCCAACTCTGTTATTCTGTTACCCATAAACATGAGAAAATACTGAGCTGTGTAGCTAATTAACATTTGCAACTTGGCTCTGCTCCGGGGTGTTCCCAAGGGTTGTTGCTGGGCTGGTTGGTTGGGTTTTCCTTCTGAAGTAGTTTGCCTGAACAGAGTTTTTCTCTCGGCAAAAAGAAAATTTTGGAATTTGGAACCTGAGGTGAAGGTCCTGAGTGCCAAGGAAGAGGTTGACTCCCCGGCTCTCGTCATCATGTCTCTGCCTTGCCTAGGAAGTGATTTCTTGCTAAGGTTGCTCGCGCTGTGAGAAGATAACAGCTCACTCGTGTTGTACTTATAATAAAGAAAATGTATATCTGATTATTCATGTATTAACTGCAGCTAGACTTGTATTTGCACAAAACTGGAAAAGTGAAGAGATTCCTGCGGATGAGAATGTGATTAGGAAAATATTAGAATGTGCAGAAATGAATAGGTTAACACTTGCATTTAAAGAGAAGGAACACACTGAATATTATATTATATTAAATGGGAGCTATTCTACCGTTGGCTCGAGAATAAGTATGAAAGTTAGAAATAAAAGTAGATTAGTGAAGTATAGAAAATATATCAGTAGAATTAAATAAGTTACGATGAGGATTGTTACAGTATTAGATATGTTATGTATATCAGTATTAAGAGTAGACAAATAGTAAATATGGCTGTAAATTTTAACTGTTATTGCGCAAGACATTTGTACCCAGATGACACACTTAATTTAATGGAAGATGGATTGTTTGTATTAAAATAAAATAAAAACGTTAATGCTCAGAAGCTTCTCCTGTTCGTTCCAAGGTTACGGATGAAGGCCAAGCTTTGAAGGCACCAAGCTTCATGTTCAACCATTGGCACTTCCAGTTGGAAGACTTTGAGCAACTGATGCTTTTTTGTTGGCCTTAACTTCTGGGGAACTTGAGAGAAAACGCTATTGAGAAAGGTCAGAAATGAGCAAGCTCTGGCCCTTGAACCCATTGTCAGCCCTCAAAACATTTTGTGACCTCCCTCAGCCCCTAAATCCAAAAGTTTGGACTTCTTTTCCAGGAACGTTACTGTGTCCCTTAGAGGATTCCTGGTTCCAAGGGTGAAATCCAGCAGGTTCTGACAGGTTCTGGAGAACCGGTAGCGGAAATTTTGAGCAGTTTGGAGAACCGGCAAATAGCACCTCTGGCTGGCCCCAGAGTGGGGTGGGAATGGAGATTTTGCAATATCCTTCCCCCAGGAATGGGGAGGGAATGGGGATTTTGCAATATCCTTCCCCCAGGAGTGGGGAGGGAATGGGGATTTTGCAGTATCCTTCCCCTGCCATGCCCACCAAGCCACACCACGCCCACCAAGCCACGCCCACAGAATCGGTAGTAAAAAAATTGGATTTTGCCACTAGGGGGCGGTGCTCATCTCCGTTTCAAAGCCAAAGAGCCAGCGCTGTCCGAAGACGTCTCCGTGGTCATGTGGCCGGCATGACTCAACGCCAAAGGTGCACGGAACGCTGTTCCCTTCCCACGAAATGTGGTCCCTATTTTTTCTACTTGCATTTTTTACGTGCTTTCGAATTGCTAGGTTGGCAGAAGCTGGGATAAGTCACGGGAGCTCCACCCCATTACGCGGCACTAGGGATTCGAACCGCTGAACTGCCAACCTTTCTGATCGACATGCTCAGCGTCTTAGCCACTGAACTACCGTGTCCCCTCTCCTCTTTGTAGAAGCCCCTCAAATATTGAAAGACTGCTATCATGTCACCTCCAGTCCTTCCTTTCATTAATAATAATAACTTTATTGTCATTGTACGGGTATACACAGTATACCCATACAATGAAATTCACTTAACACCCAAAGACCAGGTCCAACACACATAACAATCCCCAAACACCCACCCACCCACCACAAATTCCCCACCCCTAAACCACCCAAACATCCACACAACAGACCAAGTAATGCTGTCCAACAGCTCACTGATGGTGGCCCTTTAGTTCATGGTTGACTGAAATTATAGCTCTGGGATAAATAAAACTATTCAGAAGACGTGTGTTCCGAGTTTTAATTGTTCTGTATCTTCTGCCGGAAGGCAACAGTCCAAAAAGATTGTAAGCAGGATGGGAAGAGTCTCTGAGAACGTCATGCAACTTTCTCAAACGGTGAGATTCGAAGATGTCATCCAGGGCTGGTAGCTGGAGCTCGATGATATTCTGGGAAGTTTTAATGATTCTCTGTAGAGCTTCTCTGTCCGCTACAGAGTTGCTCCCATACCATGCAAGAATGCCGTATGTCAGGACACTCTCAATGGTGCTGCGATAGTAGGACAGAAGTAGATGCTGAGATAGATTTAACTTCATTAGACTAGACATAGATAATTCCTGTGACCGTTCCTCATATGTTTTAGCCTCCAGACCCCTTATTGATCGTAAACTTTCATAATAATCGCCACAAGCAAACCAGGCTTCGGCAGGTGAAAGTGTGATGTGATGGTTGCATCTCATGTTGGGATGAGCTGGCGAGAGGGCGCAGGCCTTGTCAGAATCGGGAGGGAAAAAAACTGGTGCCCTGTTGACTCACGGCTGGGAAGCCTATTGCTGGCATGAGAAGCTACAAGCCTTCAGCTAAGCAAGAGCTTTTTGCATAAGCTGCAAGGAGTGTGTGTTTGTATGTCAAAGAAGTCAGGATGGCAATCATAACTGTGTAATTTATAAAATTCTAGGGTTTGAAGGGACCTTGGAGGTCTTCTAACCAAACCCTGTCCAACACGGGAATCCTCAGACCATTGCAGACAAGAATGGAATGGAATGGAAGGGGAGAGGAGAGGAGAGGAGAGGAGAGGAGAGGAGAAGAGAAGAGAGAATGTAAAATAGATTAGACTAGACTAGACTAGACTAGACTAGACTAGACTAGACTAGACTAGACTAGACTAGAATAGAATAGAATAGAATAGAATAGAATAGAATAGAATAGAATGTAGAATAGAATAGAAGGAAAGGGAAGGAAATGGAAGAGAAGAGAAGAGAAGAGGAGAAAAGAGAAGAGAAGAGAAGAGAAGAGAAGAGAAGAGAAGAGAAGAGAAGAGAAGAGAAGAGAAGAGAAGAGAAGAGAAGAGAGAATGTAAAATAGAATAGAGTAGAGTAGAATAGAGTAGACTAGACTAGAATGGAATGGAATGGAATGGAATAGAATAGAATAGAATAGAATAGAATAGAATAGAATAGAATAGAATAGAATAGAATAGAATAGAATAGAACAGAACAGAACAGAATAGAATAGAATAGAATAGAATAGAATAGAATAGAATGTAGAATAGAATAGATTGGAAGGGAAGGGAAGGGAAGGGAAGGGAAGGGAAGGGAAGAGAAGAGAAGAGAAGAGAAGAGAAGAGAAGAGAAGAGAAGAGGAGAGAAGAGGAGAAGAGAAGAGAAGAGAAGAGAAGAAGAGAAGAGAAGAGAAGAGAAGAGAAGAGAAGAGAAGAGAAGAGAGAATGTAAAATAGACTAGACTAGACTAGACTAGACTAGACTAGACTAGACTAGACTAGACTAGAATAGAATAGAATAGAATAGAATAGAATGTAGAATAGAATGTAGAATAGAATGTAGAATAGAATAGAAGGAAAGGGAAGGAAATGGAAGAGAAGAGAAGAGAAGAGAAGAGAAGAGAAGAGAAGAGAAGAGAAGAGAAGAGAAGAGAAGAGAAGAGAAGAATGTAAAATAGAATAGAGTAGAGTAGAGTAGAATAGAATAGGATCGAATGGAATGGAATAGAATAGAGTAGAGTAGAATAGAATAGAATAGAATAGAATAGAATAGATTTATTGTCACTTTGAATGTAGACTAATCGGCATACATTAAAATGAAATTTCCTTGCATACAGCTCTCAAAGGGTCACCACCTCCTATAGACACTCCCTAACCAGACAGAATAAATAAACTTTTCTTAAAAACCTCCAGTGATGGAGCACCCATAAGGGGGAGAGGGTCTCTTTTAAGTTTGAATGGCCGCTAAGGGACCAGTCATAAATTGAGGACTACATGTACCGTCGCTTGCCCTGCCAGGATTGGTGGGAATGTGGTTTTCTCCTTGGTCTTTTTATTATATTTATTTATTAAATATATATGTTGCCCGTCTCACTATCAAGCAAATCTGGGCGGCCTGTACATTTAATAAATAAAGAAAATAGAACAATAGTATAGTTCCTTGATTCGGAGATTGTTTTCTGCTTGATTGTTTGTCTGGTGTAATCCCAAACTGATTAAACAACAAAGTAGAAAAATTAAAAACAAACAGAACAATAACAACAAGCAAGCAACACCCAGATAAGCAGGATTAACCCCAGACAAACAATCAAGGAAAAGACAATACCCTAATCAAGGAACTCCCAAGGAGAAAACCACACCCTCACTAACATTGGCAGGGCAGGCTACTGCATATAAACATGTAGTAACCCCTCCTTCATCAGCACTGATAATGTTCCTTAGTTGGGTAATGAAAAGTCTGCAAGCAAACACCCAAGCTCAGAGAGCGCTATGGACCCCACAGTTCAACTCTGAGCTAAAGAGAGTCTCTTCTGTTGGGACACCTCCATGGCAAGAGAGTCTGGGGTTTATATAGTAGCTACACGAAGTTCCCGTTACCTGCTCAGGTAATGAAATATCTGTAAGGATTGCTGGAAGTGTAAACAAGCTCAGGGTACTTTCTTTCATGTCTGGTGGCTTTGCCCAAAAATTAAGAGATACTGGAGGAAAATAAAAATTTGGATATCAGAAATAACAACAGAAGAAATAGAATTAGAACCAGATTTTTTTTTATTAGGTATGATTAAAGAAAATATTAGAGAAGAAATAAAAGCTATTTTCCAAAGTACCTGAAGGCCAGACAAGGAATAATGGATGGAAACAGATCCAGGAGAGATTCAACCTGGAAATAAGGAGGGATTTCCTGACCGTGAGAGCAAGCAATCAACCCATGGAACAGAAGTTGCCTTCGGAAGTTGTGGGAGCTTCATCACTGGAAGCTTTTGAGAAAAGACTGGACTGCCATCTGTCAGAAATGGTGTAGGGTCTCCTGCTTGGGTGGGGGGTTGGACTAGATGATTTACAAGGTCCCTTCCCACTCTGTTAATCTGTAAACTCTGTGAATGAATGAATGAATGAATGAATGAATGAATGAATGAATGAATGAATGAATGAATGAATGTGTTCAGACAACATGCTAACACAGAGTGGGCAACTATGCCCCCCTTTATGACCTGTGGACTCCAACTCCTAGAATTCCCAAGCCAGCCATGTTGAGTCAGGAATTCTGGGTGTTGAAGTCCACGGATCGTAATAGGTCCATAATTGCTCCACCTCTGGATTAGGGCAACGCAAATGCTCAATTTAGACATTCTTGTTGAAGGCAATTCGACCCAATCTCCAAATTAAATGGACTTTGGGGATTGAATCAAAACCACGATTCAAATCATAGGATCAGAATCCTTTCAAGCCCGGATAGTTATGGACAGTCAAGAAAGGCAAGACAGAAGTTATAACGATGGGTGTTTGATTGCATTGTCAAAATTTCCACCTTGCCTTTCCTGACATCTTATCACCAGCACCTCCAAACTGGTTGGGATAATGTTGTTGCTTTTTTTCTCCCAATTGAATTCCAACCTCAAACTGGATCCATCCCATTCAGTTATGGAAGAGAATTACCCAAATGGAACGGGATTAATTTCCCAAATGGATTGCCGTACGCCGTCACCTTCCCTGCTCTGACTGGCAGGGAGGAAGAAACTTAACCGCGGTCTTAACCAGTTTCACTCACTTAATTAAATATTTTAATACCGAGGTTAATCACAATTGAGCATTTAAGCAGAATCTGTTGAATAAAACATTATTTTTATAACCTGAAAAACTGGTTAGTCTGGCACCGAGGGTTTACCGAAGTCAATTGCTGTACTGTACGTGCTTTTGTTATTCTGAAGCGTTGTGATTTAATCTTGACGGTCTTTGCACGCTATCCTGAAGCATCAACTAGCCATGTTCTACTCAAGTGCATTGGGCAATTCCACTGCATTGGGTGCGAAGTGTACTGTCCGAGCTCAGGAAACTGAAGGAATAACATTTGCCAGCATTAATTTACCGGTAACCGTGGGAAGCAGGTGTGAAGATAACTACTGGCTAGGTTTGGTGACTATGGATCACTGGTGGGATTCAAATAATTTAACAACCGGTTCTCTTCCCTGATGATTTCTTCCAACAACCAGTTCACCAAACTGCTCAGAAAGTTAACAACCGGTTCTCCCGAAGTGGTGGCGAACCGGCTGAATCCCATCACTGCTGTGGATACTGAATATCCAAAGAGAGAGAGATTATTCCGGAAAACCATGGATTTCGTTACTACAGGGGTGAGCAACTATGACTCCTTTACGACCTGGGGACTTCAATTCCCAGAATTTCTGAGTCAGCATGCTGTCTGAACACTTTTATTTATTCATTACTTTTATATACTGTTTTTCAATTCAAAAGCATCAGCAAGAACCCGACTCCAAAATGCAAGATCCTACATAATTGTACTGGAAGCTCCACTCCTTCTGGACAGGTGTAAGACAAGGGGAAAAAAAGGGGGTGGAGCTTGTGGTGTGATGTTGCAAAGACAATTTCTTGATTTGCCTTCTCTCCCAGACTCTTATGGACCTCATTCATTCATTCCTACCCTCCTACAACTCCTACCCTCAAAAGGACGCTATGGAGCACTGCACACCAGAACAACTAGACACAAGGACTGTTTTTCCCCGAACGCCATCACTCTGCTAAACAAATAATTCCCTCAACACTGTCAAACTATTTGCTAAGTCTGCACTACTATTAATCTTCTCATTGTTCCTATCACCCATCTCCTTCCACTTATGACTGTATGACTGTAACTTTGTTGTTGGTATCCTTAAAATTTTTATTGACTGTTTCCCTATGACTATCATTAAGGGTTGTACCTTATGATTCTTGATGAACGTATCTTCTCTTTTATGTATACTGAGAGCGTATGCACCAAGACAAATTCCTTGTGTGTCCAATCACACTTGGTCAATAAAGAATTCTATTCTATTCTATTCTATTCTATTCTATTCTATTCTATTCTATTCTATTCTATTCTATTCTATTCTATTCTATTCTATTCTATTCTATTCATTCAACCATTCAATCATTCAACTTCTATTTATGGCATATGAAGACCTATGAATTACTAAATGAAAAACAGTGTATTTATGGAAATGTCAGTCAATAAAGAAGGGTGCAAAATAAAAAGGGAGAGTCTCTCTCTCTCTCTCTCTCTCTCTCTCTCTCTCTCTCTCTCTCTCTCTCTCTCTCTCTCTCTCTCTCTCTCTCTCTCTCTCTCTCTCTCTCATCTATCTATCTATCTATCTATCTATCTATCTATCTATCTATCTATCTATCTATCTATCTATCTATCTATCATCCATCCATCCATCCATCCATCCAGTGGTGAAATCCAATTTTTTTTACTACCGGTTCTATGGGTGTGGCTTGGTAGGCGTGGCTTGGTGAGCCTGGTAGGAGAAGGATACTGCAAAATCTCCATTCCCACCCCACTGGGCCCAGCCAGAGGTGGTATTTGCCAGTTCTTCGAACTACTGAAAATTTCCACTACCGGTTCCCCGAACTGCTCAAAATTTCCTCTACTGGTTCTCCAGAACCTGTCAGAACCTGCTGGATTTCACCCCTGCCTCTACCTCTACCATATCTATCTATCTATCTATCTATCTATCTATCTATCTATCTATCTATCTATCTATCTATCTATCTATCTATCTATCTTTATTGATTAGCCTATAGGCCAATATCAACGTACAGGTTCAAACACATATTACCAATAAAATCCTAAACTAAAATGAATAGAGTAAAATACAATAGTTATAGGTTAAAATACAATAATTTAATACATAAACAAGGAAAAGTAGAATACAATGACATAATGTCTGCCCCCTGTCATCTACCCCAATCAGGCCCGCCTATGCCGATCTCAGTCAGGCCATTTTAGTCAGAAATTGTGCTGTATTAAATGATTGGCCACACGTGAGGCATCTTGTTTTAATATGGGCCTCCCACTGGGCCACACGTTTAAAGAGTGCATTTATGGAAATGTCGGTCAATAAAGAAGGATGCAAAATAAGAAAGGGAAAGAGAACAGCCCACCTCTGCGCACAGAGCCCACATCTGGGGAGCATTTCAACTCTTTCCCAGGTTCTGCTCAATTATTCACCTACCCACTCAGGTTTTCAATGTCCTGATTGTGCGTGGGATGGATACACATTGTGCCAAATGCAGCTGGGATCTATGACAGTGGGAGGATTAAAAGAGACAAAAATCCAAGCACTGCCCCCTTTGGGTTATAGCAATGTGTCAATCATCTTGACATATTGCATCTATAGCAATGTGTCAACCCTCCCTGTTGATGTTCCTAGCTATTCATACCCTAATGGGACTTCATCATAGTCGAGCTTTAAGTGAAGGACTGTACCAAACAGCTATAGCACTTAGACTTATATACTGCTTCACAGTGCTTTGTAGCTCTCTCTAAACAACTTACAGAGTCAGCATCTTGCCATCAACAATCTGGGTCCTCATTATAGCGACCTCCGAAGGATGGAAGGCCGAGACAACCTTGAGCTGGTCAGGATTGAACTCCTGGCAGTGGGCAGAGTTTGCCTGCAATGCTGCATTCTAACAGGAAGGAAGGAAGGAAGGAAGGAAGGAAGGAAGGAAGGAAGGAAGGAAGGAAGGAAGGAAGAAGGGAGGGAAGGAAGGAAGGAAGGAAAGAAGGAAGGAGGGAGGGAAGGAGAGAGGAAGGAATGGTGGGAAGGAAAGAAGGAAGGAGGGAGGGAGAGAGGGAAAGGGAAGGAAGGAGGGAGGGAGGGAAGGAAGGAAGGAATGAGGGAGGGAGGGAGGGAAGGAAGGAAGGACTTATCTCCAGATGGACTTATCTGCAAGTAGACATGGTAATCCTTAAAATACCCATAACTTTCATATAGATTATCCAGGGGTAAATTAACTTTTGACCTTTTAACCAAAATACCATGATAAACCAATCGTGAGAATTAAAACATACAAAAATTGAAAGCATGTACTTATCTAAGGGGGCTACATTTTTCACAGCATTTTGATTAAAAATTTAAGGATTGGCTTATCCACGGATGGAATTAAATGTGAGTATATACCCTACTAATGTTTGATGCAAAGTCCCTGATTGGCGATACAAAGGATGTCATTTTATTCTTCTTCTTCTTTTTTTTACTGTTTTATTTATTGAAACGCAAAGTTAGCCGTCCTTTTTTATATATAAACTTGCTTTCCCCCCTCTTTTTTCTCTTATATTCTCCATATATATATTAGTTTAGATTAAGAGGTTGCTTTATTGCGTATTTGTATCGCTATTGAAGACAGTCGGAAATTGTTCTTCTTATATTTCTTTTTCTTTTTTCCCTTTAACCTTTTTCACCCTTCGATTTCCTCCTCCCCACCCTTTTATATATTTTTTTTTCCTTTTTGTTGATTTGCATTTTACCTTTCTTTTTTTCAAACGTAATAAATTTGCTTTGAACAAAACGTTGCCATCCAAGGGAGAGAAACCCCCAAAACAACGAAGGGCAAACTTCCCAGGCATTTTTGGCATTTATGCGCAAGGAATGTCACCAGGAAAGGAAGACTTCAGGATGGATTCCCAGACAAGTTTAAAAGCCTGTTCTTAGATATATTCGAGATTAGGGACCACAGGTGGGTGTGGGCAGGATTACAGTCTCGGTGACAATTCAGCATCCACCACCCACTTCCCCCCACCCCCCCGATATATTTTAAGAAAAGATCTTGTGGTTCTTTTTTATTTAGTCATTATAACCCGAAACGTAGGCGCTTATGAAACTTAAGAATCATAGGTGGCCTTAATGATGCCCTGAGTGGGTGGAACAGACTACCGGTCTCACAATATCCTCACCGAATCTCACCGTTTGACTACCGAGATAAACATCATTCCGGAATGAAGGGATGGAAGTCAAACTGTTCAGAAAATAACATAATTCGTCCCACGGTTTTGTGGCTCCGGCAGAGCCCGGGATGGTAGAAGGAAGAGGGAGTTGGAAACTCAGAGGTGTAATTCTGCATTTAAAAAAAAAAGAGTTAATGTCACTAATCAATATGTCACCACGATGTAAAAAAAGAAAGAGTGCAGAGAAGAACAACAAAGAGGATTAGGGGACTGGAGTCTAAAACCTATAAAGAACGGTTGCTGGAACTGGGTATCTGTAGTTTGATGAAAAGAAGGACCAAGGGAGACATGAGAGTAGTATTCCAATATCTAAGGAGTTACAATAAAGAAGAGGGGGTTAACCTATTCTCCAACGCATCTGAGGGTAGGACAGTGGTGAAATCCAAATTTTTTTACTACCGGTTCTGTGGGCGTGGCTTGGTGGGTGTAGCGTGGCTTGGTGGGTGTGGCTTGGTAGGCGTGGCAGGGGAAGGATATTGCAGAATCCCCATTCCCTCCCCAATCCAAGGGAAGGATACTGCAAAAACCCAATTTCCTCCCGATCAGCTGGAACTTGGGAGGCAGAGAATAAATGTGGGGGGGGGGGGTGGCCAGTCAGAATTAGGATTAGGGGACTGGAGTCTAAAACCTTTTTCCTCTGGAAATCCATTTCTACTCCCACCCCATTCAAAGGATGTTCATCCCAAATTGTACAGCTAAAAGTCTGTAGAGATTCTCAGTCATCCAAGTCATGGTTGTCCCAAAGGTGTTTTTGTTTTTTTCCTTTTGAAGACTTTTCGCTTCTCCTCCAAGAAGCTTCTTCAGCTCGGACAGGAGCTTCCCTTCCCCACCATCCTGTCCGAGCTGAAGAAGCCTCTTGGAGGAGAAGCGAAACGTCTTCAAAAGAAAAAAACAAGAAAATCCAGTTGCCTCTTGGAAAAGCACATTTCGGACTTCCCTGAGAATGGGCTCCAGCATGCGTCCGAAAACTCGGAAGACTAAACCTCTGGTCCTGGTGACTGACTCAGATCGCAACGTTATCCTGGGACATGTACAGTTGCCTTCATTCGTGAGTTAAATCTTGGTTACCGAGTTTGGACAACGTTGCTAACGCCACCATTCATTGGTTCCGGAGGCTGAGAAAGTTAGTTCTCTCCATCATGTCTGGAGGCAGCTGATTAGAATGAGAAACTTCCACAGAAATAGCCAAGGGAACTGGGCAACCAGGATTGTGATATGGATGAGGCTGATCTAGATGGAAACACCTGAATTAATGAGCTACAAGTAGGAGTAAATAGTACCTTGGCACATTGTTGGGAAGGAGAAGGTTCAAATGTTGGCTGGGACGTGGGTGATCCTGGCATGGGATTTTGTGTAGGGTTGCAACATTTGCTCCTTCCTTCAAAATTATTTGGGGGGGTATGTCCTGCTAGTATTGTTATGGTTTCCACTTGAAGAGGTTGGCCATTCATTGCTGAATCTAATTTTAGGCTTAATATCTTGGCCCTGCTTGGCTTTAACATCTACCTGCCTACCTCTTTATCAGCCTACTTACCTACCTTCCTACCAGAGATCTAATGGAGCCTAAACGGTTTTCAATGGAATTTTTAAATTTTATAGACTTGGGGTTTTAAATTGGGAGGCCGATTGATTTAATCTCTTTTAATTATCTTAACTTTTGTGTTGTATGTATTTTAATTTTGGCTGTTCACCGCCCTGAGTCCCTTTTGGGAGAAGGGCGGTATACAAATTAAATTAAATTAAATTAATTAAATAAATAAATAATGAATAGTTGGTGAGATAAGTTTTAATCAAGCAGTAAGACAAATGGTATTAGGATCGCCGAAGCAGTACTCTCTACTTTTCCTGGGTGTGGCATCTGAAGTGATACTCCTAAAAACAGGTGTAGGTTTCCCACCTAGCCTTACCTGTCTAAGTGGCCTAGGGAAGCCTATGTTGGCGGGCCATCAGGTGATGCCAGTCAAATGCATTGTGCCTTGCACACTTGTGGGGAAAACGTAGAAGAACACATAAGTGTAATTATTATTTTTTTACAGGATCAAAATTCTAGAATGGCTCAATGGCCTTGAAATGGAGATGAGCACCAGCCCATACACTCGACAGAGGCTAGCGGAGTAAAATCCACAGGAGACTTTTTCACCTTAATGGTTGTCAGAAATCTGAACAGATTTTGTTGTGTGTCCATTCTGCTTTTTTTTTTTTAATTATCCATTGCCATTTCTTTCTTTTTTAAAAAAGTTTTTTTTATTTTTTAAGACAAACAAGCATTTAATACATCGATCATCCCTCCCCTGTGACATCTCGGTGTTAACTTCTTCAGTTCTTTTTATTCTTCTTGTTCCAGCAGTTTCTTCTATCTTCATCGTCATCCAAACCACTATCAAAGTTCATTCCTCTAACCATATTCTTGCCGTTCAAATTTTTACACATAGTTATAAAATTAATCATTGATATCTCTTTTCCAACCAACAATAGAAATAATTCCATATTGTAAAGTATTCTGGTTCTTCTTTTTTGCTTCCCTCCTGAAGTTGGCAAAAAGTTGGCCTCGGCAAATTGGCTGGGGCGAGTTGAGCCTTGGTAGCACCTGATCCCAATAACCAATTTGATTGACAGGTCTAAACTTGAATGAACTAATTTTAATAAAAAAAATAGTTGGTCTCAGAAAGAGATCCCAGAATCCTGATTTTTGGCCTCCCCAGAATAACCTAAGCTCTCTTCCTACAGTTCCTCTATGCTGAGTGGGTGTGATGCTTGACAGATAAATCTTTCTGAAACTCTGGCTGTAGTCATTAAGGAGCACATGGCATTTTTTAAACAGGATTTTGGGGTGTCGACCTCAAAATCCTGACCAGATTCTTGCCTGATCAGATGCAGGAGCTGCCTCTCTGCCCTCAGTTTCCACAGAAGTTGAGACTGCACACATCCTCCCTTAAAATATGTTCAGTCTCTGGGATGGGATTTTCACAGGACTTGGCTAATAATTGCCTACTCACAGTGTCAGGGGAAACAGCCTCACAATGCTGGATTTTCATACACATATCCCATATTCATATTCTGTGCCAAAGTGTTGTAAAATTGATCAGCATTTTTTGTAAAGGGAGACAAAACGTCCTAGCACTTTCAATACTTTAGCTGGAAATTGATGAGAGGTCTGTAATTAGTTTTCCCTTTCCTTTCCTTTCCTTTCCTTTCCTTTCCTTTCCTTTCCTTTCCTTTCCTTTCCTTTCCTTTCCTTTCCTTTCCTTTCCTTTCCTTTCCTTTCCTTTCCTCTCCTCTCCTCTCCTCTCCTCTCCTCTCCTCTCGTCTCTTCTCCCTTCCCTTCCCTTCCCCTCCCCTCTCTTTTCCTTTCCTTTCCTTTCTTTTTCTTTTCTTTTTTTTTTAAAATTTGATTTATATGCCGCCCTTCTCCGAAGACTCAGGGTGGCTTACAATGTGATCAGCTTTCCTTCCTCTCCTCCTTCTCCTTCTCCTTCTCCTTCTCCTTCTCCTTCTCCTTCTCCTTCTCCTTCTCCTTCTCCTTCTCCTTCTTTTTCCTTTCCTTTCCTTTCCTTTCCTTTCCTTTCCTTTCCTTTCCTTTCCTTTCCTTTCCTTTCCTTTCCTTTCCTTTCCTTTCCTTTCCTTTCCTTTCCTTTCCCTTCCCATCCCATCCCATCCCATCCCATTCATTCTCATCCTCCTTCCCTCCCTTCCCCTCCCCTCTCCTTTCCTTCTGATCTTCCCTTCTCTCCATTTCTTTCTTTCTCTCTCTCTCTTCCCCTCCCCTCCCCTTCTTCCCTTCATTTCCCAAACAGGGAGGAATGGAGATTGTGGCAATTCCATTCTCAAGATCATTGAATATTCCAGTTACATCAATACTTTCCTCCCAAGGCACTAAAATTAAACAATTCTAATATAACCCCAAGCATCATTTCCATAGTTCAGATTTGCCACTTTCCCCTGTTCTGGTGGACTGTTGAGAGGAAGAAAAGCTGAGGTAAAAATAACATTGATGTAGGACGCAGGAAAGGGATGTGTGCGGAGCCGAAATGGACATCTGTCTCTCAGAATAGGCCATGTAGGGAAAGTACGATATCTTACTATCAAGGGATATTCCTGTGGAGAAAATACATCCATACCCACTCAAACGATTAATCTAATCAGGAGGTTTCCACTCCCTGAATATTAATTTAATCTCTGGGAGTGTTTTTGCGCTGCCTCAAATCATCCTTCCATCCTACATCTGACTCAAACTGAGGGATGATGGTACAGTAATGATTTGTCTATCTGAGGATCGAAATTCCAGAAAACCGAAGCTAACCACGACACATCTTCAAAGTTCTCATTTAGGAGAATAATCGAGGGGTAGATGCCATTTTCACAACTAGAAAAGGAGACAAGATAACCTCATCAACTTTAGACCAGGGCTCTCCAAACATGGCAACTGTAAGACTCCCAGAATTACCAAGTCGGTCATGCTAAGAGTTGAAGTTTGCGGGACGTTTTAAGACTTGTAGGTCTTAAAAGTTGCCAAGTTTGGAGACTCCTGCTTTTTAGACATCCACCCCTCTTAGAAGAATGAAATATTTTAGGAAATATTAAAAAGGCAGAATATTATCTTTTCCCGAAAGGGGAAACATGTTTCTAAAGACAGAAACTCAGCGCCTCAGCTCTCTGCCCTAAGTAAGGGGCCAACTTTTAGAAATGCAGATTTGGTAATCCGTTTCAAGACAGGATTAAAACCCTGAGGAAGCCAGCATCTACGATTAATGACATTTGTTAAAACAAGATTAAAACCCCCAACTCATTGCCGGCCTTCCTTCGCGAGACAAACTCATTAAAATCAAACAACGAAATCCACAAAGCAAGCCTCTCAATTACACAAAGTGCTGTAGGTCGGCTGTTCGGCAGTTCGAATCCCTAGTACCGGTCTCCTGCGCGAGCAGCGGGTTGGACTAGATCAACGGTCACCAACCGGTGGTCCGTGAGAAAATTTTGGTGGTCCACAGAAAAATTATTTGCATTTTTTATATTGCACTAAATCAGGGGTCCTCAAACTACGGCCCCTGGCCCAGATACATGCAATGAATGCTTGTGTCAGCGCCTCAGCACTGGCATAGAGAGGAGAGAGATAAGCTCTGAACTTTTGCCTGCTAAATCCCTTTGAAGTCGGGTTGTTGTGGAAATGAGGAGGGGAGAGACATTCCTGGGAAATGACGTGACAAGAAGTCAGGAGAATGACTTGGATGATAGCCAATGAGAAGCAGAGAATTGGGGATCGGAAAGGGAGGGATTGGGGGGCAAAAGGTCAGTCTTGTCCGCATCGAGTCATGATCCGGTGGCTGTGCTCAATTAAAGAAAAGATTTCCTTAAAGATCAGCAGTTTGGAAGTTCATTTTGAGATAGCATCGAAACCTGACAGAATGTTTGTTTTGCTGCAGAGAGTCTCCCCCTTTGGGGTCTTTTTGTGTGGGTCGTAGGGGGGCAGAAATTCCGACTTGAGGTCTGCTTCAGCCTTCTTGTGCGGGAGTTTGGGCGAAGGTTTTGGGGAAGCCTTGTTCCAGTGGGACTGCATCATGGCCTGGAACTGGCTGACCATCTCATCCCACTGAGCCTCCGGGCTCCGGTACCCAGCCTTGCACTCCCGCAGGTCTTCCCTCTGCTTGGAAAGCCTATGCTCCTAGTCCTCAGTGGGGTGCTTCTGCTGAACCTCCTTCTCGGTCAGATCCAATTTTGGTTACCACCTTTAAAGCGCTCCATGGCTTAGGACTTGGTTATCTACGGGACCGCCTACTACCACCAATAGCCTCCCACCGGCCAGTAAGCTCTCATAGAGAGGGACTCCTCCGGGTGCCGTCAACCAAACAATGTCGGCTGGCGACCCCTAGTGGGAGAGCCTTCTCTGTGGGGGCACCTACCGTCTGGAATGAGCTCCCCCCAGAGATACGGAGGATCCCGGATCTGCGCACCTTCCGCCGCGCTGTGAAGACTCTTTTATTCCATCAAGCAGGCTTGGCCCAATCTCCTCCCTCTTTTAATATATAAATTTTAAATCTGTTCTTAAATTATTGGGGTGTTTTAATTTGTCTGGGCCAAAATGATTTAATTTGATTTTAACTGGTTTTTTAAATTTTTGTATTTATGTATTTTATTGCTTGGCTGTTCACCACCCTGAGTCCTTCGGGAGTAGGGCGGTATACAAATCAAATAAACTGAAACTGAAACTGAACTGAACTGAGCCAGCTGTTTTGACAACTCTTTCTCATGGTGGCTGCTTAGCTCCAACAACTGCTTCCTGTTGGGGGCCTAAGGAGCCGGGCGGGCAGGGGAGGAGTGGCTGGGAGGGGAGGGGTGAGTAGAGGCCGGCGAGGCGCCCCTCGACATGACCACGCCCACTCAGTCACATGACCACCTAGCCATGCCCACCCAGCTGGTCATTAGGCAGATCATATTAGTGATCCGCGGGATTTAAAATTATGAATTTAGTGGTCCCTGAAGTCCGAAAGGTTGGGGACTCCTGGACTAGATGACCTCCAAGGCCCCTTCCAACTCTGTTACTGTTTACCCTGAGGTGGTGATTGTGGAAAAGCCATGCGCTTATCAAACCACGGTGGTCAGCTACCAAGAATCACACGGGCTTCACCATTAAACCATTTTTCCAATTCAGCCTCCGTGTTTTTCAGTGTCTTTCTCTCCACTCGGATCTGAATCCAGATGGGTTCACATTTCTTCCAACATGTCGAAGGATGTTTTAGGTTGGATCTCCTTCTGTGTCCTCGAATCCCGGGGCTGTGGGCGAAGGACAACCCTTTGCAAAACCTCATAATGACTTTGGTTTCTCTATGATCAAAGGGGAGACGTAAATATACCTCTTCCTTTCTGTAGTAATGACCGCTTATTCCCTCGGAGGGTGGAGAGTTTGCAGCCCAAATCTCTGATCTGCTATCAGCTCTTGCGCCGAAAGTCCATTTTCCCGAGCTTTACAAACGTAAACACAGAGACATATTAAAATAGAAGTTTTATAGGAGAGCTGGCGAGGTCATAAACGGGTAAAAATATCACCGGGGAAGCCCCTACATTGAATTTTTGCTCTACTGGGGATTCTTAGCTGGTCCAGAAACAAGTTTACACCTCCCCTTCCTGCTCAGCATTGTAATAATAGTTGGTGACATTCAGAGGCAGCCTCTTCATTCTGCTCCGTATGTTGACTCTAAAAATACAGAGCAGGAACTGAAACATGTCGGCTTGTCCTAGATCTTAATGTCACTCACCCACACAACTCCAGATCCACCGTGGAAGTTTAGAGGAAGATAGCTGGGTTGGTTCCAGTGATGGGATTCAGCCGGTTCGCCACCACTTTGGGAGAACCGGTTGTTAACTTTCTGAGCAATTTGGCAAAGTGGTTGTTGGAAGAAATCATTAGGGCACAGAACCAGTTGTTAAATTACTCGAATCCCAACACTGGTTGGTTCCCACCGATCACTCCACTATCTTTCTCACAGAAGCCTCCCAACTTTTTTTTGTCGGTTAGCACAAATGGTTCCGGAGTTACAACAGTTCGTTTAGTGACCCTTTCGAAGTTACGATGGCACCTGGGGGAGGGAAATCACGTAGGACCGGGTGTGGGTTTTTTTTTTTTTTTTTAGCCAAATATCATTTTATTAGGTTGTATAAAGTATTATAAAATTATAAAACGTCTGATCGTTTTTAACACTTACGTCGAGTGGTGAAATGTAGAATTTGTTACTACCGGTTCTGTGGGCGTGGCTTGGTGGGGTGGGGTGGGTTTAATGTGACTGAGTGGGCGTGGCCAACTTTTTTTTTTTTTAACTTTTGAAACCATTTTTTTTTTACAACCTCTTCAGACGAAGAGGTTTTTAAAAAATTGCTTTTAAAAGCCTCTGACGATCAGGCAACTCAGCTGGGATCGTCAGAGACTTTTAAAAGCTTTTTTTTTTACAACCTCTTCCTCCTCCTCCTCCTCCTCCTCCTCCTCCTCCTCCTCCTCCTCCTCCTCCCCCCTCCCCCTTCCCCTCCCCCTCCTCCTCCCACTTTCCATTAATTTTCTTCCCTTGAATGAAATGCAAACAGGCAGGGGAGAATGGGAGGACCTCTTCTGCCCAGAACCAGGAGTGAAATCCAAAATTTTCCCCTACCGGTTCTGTGGGCGTGGCTTGGTGGGCGTGGCAGGGGAAGGATATTGCAAAATCTCCATTCCCACCCCACTCCAGGGGAAGGATACTGCAAAATCCCCATTCCCTCCCCACTCCTGGGGGAAGGATATTGCAAAATCCCCATTCCCACCCCACTCTGGGGCCAGCCAGAGGTGGTATATGCCGGTTCTCTGAACTACTCAAAATTTCCGCTACCAGTTCGCCAGAACCTGTTAGAACCTGCTGGATTTCACCCCTGCCCAGAACTATTATTTAGCTGAACTGTTTTAAGGTTTGTTCTCTCGGATAATATAGGCACTGCATTGTTCTGATCGCCTGATGTTCAGATGCTGATACTATCAGTTTTCTTTGTGGGAAGATGCTGGAGAAATTATTATGCTATATAAAAGAAGGATATATGCCTATTACACACACACAAACACACATATATTGTGTCACTTTCTTGTATTATTGAATTTTTAATCATACTATTTATTGTTGCTATTATTTGAAATGGTCTGCGTCCACGAGGGTTGAGGTAGTAGATGCCTGGCATAAATAAATAAGCCCACATTACAGACGGATTGGGGCAGGATGGGCCACCCGCAGGAAACGGAATGGAAAGGACTGAGATGAGGTTTACGGAGAAAAGTCAGCTTGAAAGCTGGACTGGTAAGTCAAAAATTCGCCAGAAGAAGGGATGAGGACATGCTTTTCCCAAGAGGCTGATGGGCAAGACATAAGAATATGTTTACAAACCATTCAGTACAACCCAAAACATATAATACATGCTCAGGAATGAAGGAGTGAAGGCGAAACCTCCACTGTCAGTTCCTTCCCTTCCCTTCCCTTCCCTTCCCTTCCCTTCCCTTCCCTTCCCTTCCCTTCCCTTCCCTTCCTTTCCTTTTTCCTTTCCTTCCTTTCCCTTCCTTTCCTTTCCTTTCCTTCTTCCCTTCCCTCCCCTTCCCTTTTTCCTTTCTGTCTTCCCTTTCCTTTCCTTTCCTTCCCTTTCCTTCTTCCCTTCCCTTCCCTTCCCTCCCCTTTCCTTCTTCCCTTCCCTTCCCTTCCCTTCCCTTCCCTTCCCTTCCTTTCCTTTCCTTTCCTTTCCTTTCCTTCTTCCCTTCCCTTCCCTCCCTTTCCTTTCCTTTCTTTTCTTTTCCTTTTTCTTTTCCTTCTTCCCTTCTCTCCCCCTTCCTTCCCTTTCCTTCTTCCCTTCCTTCCCTTCCCTTTCCTTCTTCCCTTCCCTCCCCTTCTTCCCTTCCCTTCCTTTTCCTTTTCCCTTTCCTTTTCCTTTTCCTTTCCTCCTTTCCTTTCCTTCTTCCCTTTCCTTTTCTTCCCTTTCCTCCTTTCCTTTCCTTCTTCCCTTTCCTTTTCTTCCCTTCCCTTCTTCCCTTCCCTCCCCTTTCCTTCCCTTTCCTTCTTCCCTTCCCTTCCCTTCCCTAAACTGCTTAGAGAGGGCTGTAAAAGCACTATGAAGCGGTATATACTGTAACTCTAAGTGTTATTGCTCCTCCTTCTTTCTCCTTGGCCAGGCTGTCACGTGCCTGAATTAGCAACCCCATCATTGATCAGAGAAGCTTTCGCCACCCATTGATTTTACAAGTATGAAGCATCATTAGAACAGCCACTCAGCTCCCTTTGTAATTACTTAAGGCCGACGAAACTAATTTCGATTGCATTGGGTGCCGAAAGAAGTAGCTGCTACGGGGAGGAGAACTTGGGGTGGGGCATTTGTGAAGCTTGGACTTCCAGATTCACTTGGCCAAAATCTGCTCAAGGTTGCTGCCTACCTTTTCATTCACACATCGCTGCTTGTTCCATCTCATTGGACTCCAGCAGGGGATGGTTTATTCGAGTTATGAAATGCGCTTTGTCTTTTTTTCGAAATGATTTTCATTACAATTTTCCTTTACACAACTCTAATACAGAGCCTTGGTAGTACAGTGGTTTAAGGCACCCTGTTATTAAGCTGGTTATTAAGACCAGCTGCCTGCAATTACTGCAGGGTTCGAATCTCGCCAAGGCTCAAGGTTGACTCAGCCTTCCATCCTTTCAAAGGTGGGTAAATTGAGGACCCAGATTGTGGGGGCAATAAGATGACTTTGTATAAATATACAAAAGAATGAAGGCTATTGCTGAGCACGTTGTAAGCCGCCCAGAGTCTTCGGAGAAGGGTGGCATATAAATCAAATAAAAAAAACAAAAAACAAAACTCTAATACATAATCAACGGACTGTGTCATTTTTATATACTTCGGATCAACATTCCATACAATATATACAATATATACATTCCATATCTAATCCTCAATAGCCTTATGTATATTTCCAATTTTTATTTCTATTATCTATCCATTTTTCCCAAACCGCATAACATTCCAAATCATCTTTTTCTTTTTAGTTCTAGGGTCAGTTTATCCATTTCGGCACATTCATATATCTTCTGAATGACCAATCCCTCTGGTGGTGTGTATGGCGCTCCTTCCAGTATTGCGCGAACGCAATTCTTGCCGCTGTTAATATGTGTAGAATCAAATATCTTATCTTTCTACCAAATTTTGTTTTAAGTATTCCCAGGAGAAATGTTTCCGGGTTTAATTCTATTTGACATTTGATTAGCTCTTGTAGCCATCCTTGTATCTTAGTCCAGTACTTTTTTTTCCAGAGGTGGAAAAATAGGACAACCCAGAAATAGATATTCAAACAATGAACAGAGAGGATAAGAAACAGCAAATAGACGTTAGGTTTCCCCACCAAAGAATTCCTTCAGGATAGATCCAAATTGTCTGTGATCCCCTCTAGATGAATTCTCTGTCAGGGTTCCAAGTAATATACCCATAGCAAACAAATTTCACTCAGAGGCAGGTAGATTCCTCAAAGAATAGTTTTATTTGGATATATCATATTGGCACAGGCTGGTGAAAACCAGCTCTGAATATTCCTGCGGTTTTCACCTAATTAAAAGTAAAAGTTTTTCCCCTTTTCCCAAACAATCAGTCACACCGTTCCAATCAAGGTATTGTCCGTGTTGCAATATTTTCAGGATCAGACTCAATAAAGATAATAGAAGTTAGAGGTTTAAATATATTTTTCTTTAATCATAGTAGGCATTCTATATTCTCTGAATATTCAAGATAGAAGCAAAGAGAATGGAGAGGGTGGCTTCTTATATATACAAGGGGTGGAGTCAGGAATGGGAGTGGTGAACTATGAATACATTAATGTACAAAGAATAAGTTAACCCCTGATGTTCCATATATACATTATTTACACATTAGAGAATAAGGCATTTACATCTGACAAATCCCCCTCTAAATGCCGGTTCGTTATACAACACCAATTACATTCAGATTCAGGACAATATAATACATATAATTTAGAAGTTAAATATTTATGTTGTTTAGAAGGTAAGGGCTTTGTTAATATGTCAGCTAATTGTTCAGAAGTATCACAATGTATTGCTTTGATGAATCCATCTTGAGACAGTTGTCTCACGTGCTTAAATTTTATATCAATATGCCTGGACCTTTGTCCAATTGCATTGGATCTGGATATTTCAATGGCCGCTTTATTGTCTTCATGCATAATAAATGGTAAAGTAGGTTTCTCCCAAACATCTGTGATCAAATCATTGAACCATACAAGGTTATTTGCGGCTTTGGACAAGCAAACATATTCCGCTTCTGTGGTGGAAGTGGCTACCAGTTCTTGTTTACCAGTATACCAATAAACTGGACAATCATTCAATAGAAAAACATAACCAGAGGTACTCTTTCTGCATGATGTATCACCAGCCCAATCTGCATCAGCATAACAAGTAATTTTTGGTTCTTTGTCATTATTGGGTTCCAATATTAAACAAAAATCTAATGTACCTTTCAGATATCTTAGAATTCTTTTGACAGCTTCCCAATGATACAAGGTTGGTTTGCTAACATATCTTGACAATAAATTGAGAGGTAATGCAATATCTGGCCTAGTCCAATTAGATATATAAAGGAGTGAACCTATGACTGACCTGTAAAATGTGTTGTCTTTAAACTCAGGGGAAGATTCATCAGTGTTTCTAAGAAAATCAGTTTGCATAGGGGTGTCACAGGTTTTGGCATTATTTAAGTTACATTTGTTTAGGAGTTCAATGATTTTATCTTTCTGTGTAAGTTTGAATCCCCTTTTTGTTTTGTTAATTTGTACACCAAGGTATTTATTCACTTTACCTAGAGATTTTAACGAGAAGTGTTCGTTTAACTTATTTACAAACATTTCCCTGCTTTCTTTATGCTTTCCAATGTATAAAATATCATCCACATAAATTAATACAAATTCAACATTATCATTACTCTTTTTTACAAAGAAACAGTTATCAGCAGTCGTGGCGTTGAAATCCATGGTCTTAAGTACTTTTACCAAGCAATCGTACCATCTTTTACCAGATTGCTTTAATCCGTACAGACTCTTATTTAATAACCAAATTTCGTTCTTATTGGTGTATTGGCTGTGTGGTGCCCTTACATATATTTCCTTATCTAATTTTGCGTGTAAGTACGCAGTTTGTATGTCATATTGGAATACGTCCAGATTGAGTGCAGATGCTACTACAAGAGCTGTTTTGACACTCTCTGTTCTCACTGTGGGTGAATATGTGTCAGTGTAATCTTCTGGATATTTTTGTGCATAGCCTTGTGCAACTAGTCTAGCCTTGTATAAGGTATTACCTCCTTCTAAGTTCTTAATTTTATAAATCCACCTGGTACCTATAATTGTTTTGTCCTTAGGTGCGATCGCAGGTGTGAATACATTTAATCCTTGTAAACTTTCCATCTCTTTCTCCATAGCTAGTTCCCATTTTTCTCTTTCTTCACGGGGAAGTTTCAATACTTCCTCATATGTATTAGGTGTTATTTGTTCTCCATCCATATGCATTATGTAATCTTTGTATTTATTTGGTATTTGGTTTCTATTGTTTCTAACAGTTCTTTCAGGTTTGCTATGGTTGTCATGCAAATATCTAGCTTCCTTTTTTGTTAATGTGTCTGTCTTTATTTTATGTTGACTATTTGTCCATGTTCTGGTTTTGTTCTTACTTTTGTTAATATTTTGACTTTCTGTTGTTCCTTCCTTGTAAGATATCGTATCTTTGCACTTATTAGGAAATATTTCATTAAGGTGCAATTTAGACCAATTGGCCTGCTCATGGAACACAGCTGTTCTGGATACTATAAATTTGTTATTATTATCGATGAATCTGTACCCTTTGGTTCCTGTTTCGTATCCCATGAATCTTAATCTCCTGGATACGTTTTCTCCCTTTCTCCTCAATTGTTTAGGTATGTGTACGTCTGCAGTGACTCCAAATATGTGCATGTGTGCTAACTTGGGTTTTCTGTTGTACATCACCTCATATGGTGTCTTATTCACAATACTGGACCAGGTTCTATTTTGAGTGTAATTTGAATAATGTAAGGCCTCTGACCAAAATTGTTTGCCTAAACCAGCATCCTCTAACGTGCATCTAATCATGGTTTGTAGTGTGGAATTCTTTCTCTCTGCAATCCCATTTTGAAATGCAGAAAATGGATTGGACGTGAAATGTAGCATCCCTCTATCCTTTAACCATTGGGAGAATTCTTTAGACATGAATTCACATCCCCTATCTGTCATAATTTGTTTTATTCTGATATTATGTTGTGTTTCTATGCGTTTGTAGAATTCCTTAAATTTCTGAAATGTTTCATCCTTGTGCTTTAATGTGTAAACAAAACCATAGCGACTGTAATCATCCACTATTGTCAGGAAGTAACGTTTTCTATAGGTAATTGATGGAGTTAATGGACCAACTAAGTCCATATGTACTAAATCAAAAATATTATTAGTTGTTCTGTTAGATTTTTTTGGTCTGGGACTGGTTTTTAGTTTGGTGGATTTACATACTGAGCATTCTAAATAATTTTCACAATTTTTTATTTTGACACCTTCTGCGTGTTCAGTCATTTTTTGCACTACAGGAAAGCTTGCATGTCCTAACTTCCTATGTAAGATGTGAGCACACTCATCATGAATTGGTTTACCTATTTTTGGTTTCTTCTCATTGTGTGTATTTTTGTTATCATGAGTAATTTTACATTCATCATTGTCACTGTTACTGACATTTTCATCATCTGCTTCAATACAATCTTCCATATTTGAATCAATGTTATGTAACCATCTTTCTTTGGTTATCAGATAGGGTAGACCCCCTTTTATCATCACAGTGCCTACATTTGTTTTGTTCTTTTCTATAATTGCTTTTCCTTTTGAGAAAACTATATTAATGTCAGATTCTCTGCTTAGTTTTATAGCACTTAGTATGTTGTGAGGTATTTCAGGGATTAGTAATACCCCCTCTATTTTCCCTAAACCAGGCAAGGTCACATTTCCTCTGCCTAATACTTGAACCTTTTCTTGATTAGCTACCTTTATCACAAACTTATCTTCAGTAAATGAAGATAATATACTTTTGTTGTTAGTGGTGTGATTTGTTGCACCAGAATCAATAAGCCAATTATTGTTCTCATCTTGTTGTGTTCTGGTGCTGTCTTGTTTATTTAGCCCATTTAGTGACCCAGATTTTCTCTCTTTTGAATTTTCTCTACCCCCTCTACTTTCTCTATAATTTGGTGGACTTCTATATTTGTGTCTATCTGTGAAAGACTGTCTGTAATTGTGTTTACTCCTATATTCTGGCCTATGTCTCTCCCCTGAGACTTTGGGGCAGTCTCTTTTACTGTGTTCCCTGGATCCACAATTATGGCATCTAAAGGCCTCATTATATTTATCTTGAAAGACTACTTTCCTAGAAGATTTATGTTCTGTTTGGTTACTGGAACGATTTTTTCTTGAATTGTCTTCTGCTATCAATTTGTTAGATAGACTTTCTATTGATAAATATCCCAAATTAATGGTATCTAAATGTGACATAAAGTTATCCCATGATGGATCAAGTGAATTGATAATAACACTTTTCATTGTTTGATCTGAAATCACTTCCCCCCTCAATTGCAGCTCAGCTCTTATCTTGTTTAGATTTATCAAATGTTCACTTATAGAAACCCCTGGCTTCACTCTAGAAGAAAAGAAATCCTTAGACATTCTTGTAGTTGTAGCTACGCTATCGCTGTGAAATAGATTAAACATGCATTGAATTATTTCTGATACAGTTAGATTTGGTTTGATGCTATGATACATTGCAGGAGACACGCTAGATATTATTATGAAAAATGCTCTATGATGTAAACAATCTATTTTTAAAGTCCAAGGTCTTCTTGGAGGACTAGTTATAAAGAATAGTAAATTTTCCTTCATAAAAACAACCTGAAGCTGTTGATACCACTCTTGTAAATTAATGCCATCAACTCTAAGTTTTGGGAAATCACTGGGTAAGTTCCCCACATTATTTTGTCCATTACTTACAACCTGAGGCAGTCCGTGGTCTCTCAAGTGCAGGAAATTACAGAACGGCATTGGGATGCTCGCAATGAGTCTGCGCGGTTCTCTGGCCAGTTCAAGTCTTTCGGAGCTTTCTACGTAGTTTTGCACATGCGCGTTGTTCATTTCTTCCTTGACGTCGTCATGGAAGGTTCTCTCTATTTCAGCTCCCTCGATCCGTTCCTCTTCAGATGAGTCGGTCTCTGGCTCGGTTTTTGGGGCTCTGGTGGTGGCGACGGTTCTTCTCCTTTTTTTGTGTGCGTTGGCACTCGATCCTGTCTGCGGTGTAGGGCGAAAATGGCATGGCTCTCTGGGCTCGGGCGTCGTTGCTTTCGATGTCAGGATGGGAGCGTGCAGGTCTTGAGTTGTCGTTTTGATTTTTCGCTTCTTTTTTGATGTCTTGGAAATTTTCAATCTTGGTCCAAAAGCAGCAAAAAGTGTTTTCATTGCTGACTTTACTTGAATTTTTGTTAAATCGTCTTCACTTTCTGATTTTGGTTCATCAGAAGAGTTTGAGACTTCTTTTTCACTTTCTTCGTCTGATAGCGTTTTTCGCGCCAGAAATTTTGAACTGAGCGCTTTGATTGGCTCTGCTTCACTCTCTTTCGAAGTTCGTTGAAACCAAGATGGCTGCCATTCAAAATTTCGCGCGGGATCACATCTTTTCTTCTTTACAACTATTTTCTCAGTAGTCATTTCACTCACAGTTTTTTGATCTTTGGGTTTTTCTTTAATGACGTTTTTCTCTCTCGCTGCTCCGCTGTTCCTCAGCATCTCCTGGAGGTCCGCGATGAGACTTTCATCATTCTTTTGGTTTTTTAGTATCTTTAATATTTCTGACCTGAGTTCGTTATTTTCTATTTTGATTTCTTCTTGGTCATTATTTTCACTCATCAGTTCTTCTTCTTCGGTGGTATATTCTTCGGATTCTCTCGAAATCGCATTAGTGGATTCGTTGATCATCTCTTGATCAGTTTCTATTTCTTTGCTGTAGGCCCTGGTGTTGGGCCTATCTTTCTTGGACATTTTTAATTACTTATTGAGTCAATAAACCATCCTCTGCTACCAGCTTGTTGCAATATTTTCAGGATCAGACTCAATAAAGATAATAGAAGTTAGAGGTTTAAATATATTTTTCTTTAATCATAGTAGGCATTCTATATTCTCTGAATATTCAAGATAGAAGCAAAGAGAATGGAGAGGGTGGCTTCTTATATATACAAGGGGTGGAGTCAGGAATGGGAGTGGTGAACTATGAATACATTAATGTACAAAGAATAAGTTAACCCCTGATGTTCCATATATACATTATTTACACATTAGAGAATAAGGCATTTACATCTGACAGTCCGGTTGCCTGATAACTTCATTATTCCTCCTCTCCGACCACCTGTAGAAATGTCCTTGGTTCCCAGGGGGAAAGTATTTTGTTTTGGCTACAAAACCCCAGCTGTCTTTATCCCCCACCACCACCTCTCTATCTCTCAGCTCCAGTGTGTTGTGGTCCATCAACGACCTGTGCAGCTAGTAGCTGATTCCGACAGCGAGGAGGCTGGTGTGGTGCTGCGCCAGCAGCCTGTGCAGCTGGCACTCGAGTCGGACAATGAGGAGGCTGGAGAGGATGTGGTGCCAGAGGCGGGGATTCAGCCAGGGCCTTCAGAACCTCCAGAAGCTCACGTAAGTGAAGAGGACGGAGAGGAGAAGCCTCTTCTCGATGCACGGGCGTGCAGAGCTGCCAAAAGGCAGGAGTGGCTCCTCAGGAGGAGGTCTCCTCGAGAGTAAGGCTTGGGGCTAATTGGCCACTCCCTTAGCCTATTTAAGGAGGAACACCGACTGAAGCAATTTGCAGGGAACAACTTCATTCACATACCTTCATGTCTTGTTTTGCTTATCTTATCAGCTTCCTGCAAATTGCTTCTGGGCATTCTGCCAATTCTAGTAAGCTTTCAGTCATTATTCTTTGAATTCTTGGCAGCTGTTAATGCAGTTAATTAACAGCCGTTGTTGTAAAAAACTGGTTTATTTAGTAAACTAAGGTTTGAACTGACTTTGTATGTGCTGCGTTCTTTGGGGTCTGTAGCTGGGGCAGAACACAGTGTGACAACACTGAAGTTTCAAAATGGCCACAGTCAGGTCGGCTCCAGGGTCCCCTAGGTGGAACAGACAAAGAGCAGATGGTTCAAGGCCTCTTCTGAACCCTGCCCAGAAGGGAGTTGAAGTCCACAAGTCTTAAAGTTGCCAAGGTTGGAGACCCCTGCTCTAGGTAATGACCAGAATTACACTCAGAAACCCACAACTGTGAGAAAATAATGTGGCTCCCGCAGCAGGAATGTTGCGTGATAGTAGCGAGACTACTGACCCAGAAGTATGGGTCAACTGGGAAAGCAAAGACATCAGTCTGGCAACCCAAATATAGAATAGTCTACTCTATCCTGCTCCCTGTAGCTCCCTGCGGTTGTGAAAGCTGTGTATTCTTTGTACAACAAAGGTGTCCGACCAGCAAGCATTAGGAGTGCACCAGGCATGTGAACGGAAGGCAAAAATCACCCAACTGTGTGTCTCACTTATTTTGGGCACGTCATGCGAGAGAATTCACCAAGAGAAAGCAGTTACGCGTGGAAGAGTGAGCGGTCAAAAGAAACTCGGCTGTGAAAGAACACGGTGGCTGGGCATCATCAAAATGGACGCCAGCCGGAACATAGAACAACTCAAGGAAGAAATGCAAGATTGGAAGCTGTGGAGAAACCTGGTCCATAGAATCTCCAAGCGTCAGACATGACTGAATGGATTACATCATCATCATCATGTTTTGCTTGTTTAAATGCGTTTCTTCCTCTTTCACTTTATGAGGGAGGGCATGTTGAAGATGCTTTCTCAAATTACATTTCTGACCCGGGCTCAAATTTCTTTTTTTTTTTCTTTTTTTTTTTTTAATTGAAAAAGTTTTACAAATATCAATTTTTCCCCCATTTCCCCCCCCTTCCCTCCCTAACCCCCCCAAACCCTCCCCTCTCCCCATGACTTCCCCAAGGTGAAATCCATCCACATTATATTATATCATATTTTACCACCCCTCTATTCTCCCCCCTGTGCACTATACATTTCTACATAACAATAAGCTATTTTTCCCCCTATAAACTATACATTTCTACACAACATTTAGCTAAAGGCTATCTGGTACTTCCTAGTTTGGTATTTATTCTGCACATAATCTATCCATTTCTTTCAGTCCCCTACATAAGTCTCTTGAGTCCGGTCTTTTAAGTATGCTAATATCTTCGCCATTTCTGCAGGGGCATGTTGAAGATGCTTTCTCAAATTCCATTTCTGACCCGGGCTCAAATTTCTTTTATCTGTCTGCTGTCTTGGTTGTGAGTCTTGCTCTTGTTCCTCAAGGTCATTCCTTCTTTACACCATCATTATCATCATCATCATCCTCAGTCTTCTGATTGCCTCTCCTTCCTGCTTTGAATAACCTTTCCTAGCAAACGGAGTCTACCAGCTGATGCTTTTCACCCAAGGAAGAGATGGGATGTAGGATCATGGAGGTGATCAACCTTTTCATAGCACGCTTCCTGCAGCAAAATTAACTCCTACCTGCACAACCTTACAAAACCCTAGTTATCCTAAGAGGCCAATTATGTGGCCAGCGAATTTGGATGATGGGTGTTATGTAAATGCGTTAATATGTACAGTATATGCAGGGAGTCCTTGCTGAACGATTCAGGTTGCTCACTGATCATTCAAAGTTGCCTCCCCAAAAATACTCAGAGCCCCAATAATAATACAAATAAGTATACATAATTTCAACAATAACATTCTCTCTTTACAATTCCCTATCATTTTTTTCCCATTAATTCGTTTAAATATAAATCACATTTTTTTGCCTGTGGTTTATTATGGTTTTTTTGCTCATTTATGGCGTTTGCTTCTAGTTTTCATCCAAAATGCCCATTGGATGCAGCTGTTAACAACTGTTGCATTCATTTAACGACTGCTTGTTAACTTAATGACTCTCCCCCCAAAAAGATTGTAAAATCAACATGATGACCTGCTTAATGACAAGCAATGACTTACAGTTGTAATTCCTTGCTCAATTACAGTTGTAACTCAGGGACTTACCTGTAATCCCTTAATAGGTAGGTGTTCACTATTGCACAAGAAGAATATTACAGTATTATTGCTTGCCGGAACAACACACGGAGGGTTTTCAAATGAAGTGATCTATAAATTCCATCAAGCAATAAAAAGAACACGCAGAAAATATTGGTTCAATTCAAGTGGTTTCTATCATTTCACCAACAGGGTTTCAAAGGATGGCCCTTCCAATAATATTATTCAGCATTTCTTGAATGGTATGAGAAGATCCACCCTCCCTTCTAACTTTCCTAGAACTTTCATATTTTCATGCCCGCTCCCACACCTACCCAAAGTTAGTCTATTAACAAAATTGGGATAGATTCAAATTGGGAGGGTGAATCAATGCAGAAGCCCACTGTTTATAGAGGCCTGAGGGTCTTCCTTTGAACGAGGATGGGAAAGAATAGAATAGAATAGAATAGAATAGAATAGAATAGAATAGAATAGAATAGAATAGAATAGAATAGAATAGAATAGAATAGAAAATATAGAATGGAATGGAATGGAATGGAATGGAATAGAATAGAATAGAATAGAATAGAATAGAATAGAATAGAATAGAATAGAATAGAATAGAATAGAATAGAATAGAATAGAATAGAATAGAATAGAATAGAATAATAAATATAGAATGGAATGGAATGGAATGGAATGGAATAGAATAGAATAGAATAGAATAGAATAGAATAGAATAGAATAGAATAGAATAGAATGAAGAATAGAATAGAATAGAATAGAATAGAATAGAATAGAATAGAATAGAATAGAATAGAATAGAATAGAATGAAGAATGGAATGGAATGGAATGGAATGGAATGGAATGGAATGGAATGGAATAGAATAGAATAGAATAGAATAGAATAGAATAGAATAGAATAGAATAGAATAGAATAGAATAATATGGAATGGAATGGAATGGAATGGAATGGAATAGAATAGAATAGAATAGAATAGAATAGAATAGAATAGAATAGAATAGAATAGAATAGAATAGAATAGAATGGAATGGAATGGAAAAGGGGGGGAAAGCCCTTTTAAGATAAAAATCCATTTAAAAAACTAATTTTGTTTTTTTTTTAAGTTACTTTTCAGTTGAATTACAATTCAATTTCAATTAAAATCCTAGAGTTGTTGAGAGTCGGGCAGCCGATAAATTTAATTAATTAAAAATCAAATTAGAGGGCGGTTAAGTGACCAGGCCCATTTGGGTGGCGGCATTTAGTGGATTGTGGCCGATTTGCAAAACACAAACTGGTTTAAACCTGCTTAAAACTAGCTCTGATTGAACGTTAACCTGGGATTGAGAAAGATTTCTGTTTCCTTCCAAAGATAACTACCTGGACCTAACCATGATGTAACAGGCAGTTTTGGTCAGCTTAGCAAAATGGAATTTTTTTTTCCAGGTAACTACTTCCTATAGATTAAATATAGATTAGATTTATTTAACCTATAATTACTGTAATTCCAAGTCACAGGAGGAATTGCAATCTGGTGGCAACGTTGGAAATATTTCCAATGCTTTCAAGGACCTGATGTGTCAAAAGATCACCTGAAATAAGACTTGAGTAGAAATGAATAATAGACGTTGCTTTTCGAAAAAGAAATCTCAGAATGAGTGGTTTGGATTTTCCGCTTTGTAAGCCAGAACATTGAACTGAAGGAAAGTCCCACCTCAGGGGTGAAATGCTCCTGGTTTGGACCGGATCACCTGATCCGGTAGCGATGGAGGCGGGTGGTTCAGAGAACCGGTAGCAAAAATCCCTGCAAACACCCTCCCCTCATGCCCAGCTGAGCCGCACAATCATCGGAGGCTTTTTTTTTTAACTTTTAAAAGCATTTTTTCTACAACCTCTTCAGCCGAAAAAATGCTTTTAAAAGTTAAAAAAAAAGAGCTTCTGATGATCTCATGGCTCAGCTGGGATCGTCAAAGGCTTTTAAAAGAAAAAAAGCCTCTGCCGATCAGGCAACTCAGCTGGGATCGTCAGAGCCTTTTTTTTACAACCTCTTCGCCGAAGAGGTTGTAGAAAAAATGGTTTTAAAAATAAATAAATAAATAAATTGGCCACGCCCACCCAGCTACATTACCCCCACCAAGCCACGCCCACAGAACTGGTAGTAACAAATTTTAGATTTCACCACTGGTCCACCTGTTTTATCATGGCATGAAGGAAACGTATCCCCTGCTTTTGAAATATCTACCGTAATTTATTTGATACGTTCAACAACCTGAGGTGGAAGAAGATGGCGTTGTGTGAGGTGCAATTTTGATTTTCAGTGGTGGGACTGCTCAACATTCATGACAAGAGTCAGAAAGGAAGGCACAGTGACAATATCTTGACAATGACGATGGACATCTTTGTAGGAATGTGCAACCTTAAACCACAAGGTCAGATCTTCCTCCCCTCCCTTAGATGATACTTCAAAAGTTACCACTAAATTGCAAACTGAGAGCTCATAAAGGAAAAGTATTAAATACCTTTAAATAAAATAAAACAAACACATACAAAAATATTAAATTAAGAAGAGCAGGGTCAACTTATTTTCCAAAGCACCTGAAGGCAAGTCAAGAGACAATGGATGGAAGCTAATCGAGGAGAGAAGCAACCTGGAATTATGGAGAAACTTCCTGAAAGTGAGAACAATTAACCAGTGGAACTGCTTGCCACCAGAAGTTGTGGGAGCTCCAACACTGGAGGATTTCAAGAAGAGTTTGGACAGATGTTTACCTGGAATGGTATAGGGACTAGTCCCTAGATGTCGGACGAAAAGATCTCCAAGGTCCCTTCCAGCCCAACGTTTCTATGATCTCATCTATTTGCACCAAGAAACATTGTGTAACTTTCTAAAAATAAAGCCCCACGAGGAAGTCAAGAGAGTTTGTGCAATATTTTTAACGCCGTAATTTTCGGAAGAGCAATTTTGGATTATGTTATTAGGACATAGATTTTCTAGCTTAAGCATTTCTGCTGAAATTTTAGAGGGACATGTGGTACTTCTCAAAGACTTTTTTTTTTTTTTTGAGCGAGCAAAACAGGAGGAAGACACGTGGTGGGTGATGCCCCCATTGTATCAGCAAAATAATCCTAAAACTTTCTTTGTGATATTTCTGAGAGGAATCACATCATGTCTGTCTGTCTGCCTGCCCACCGATGAGCCCAGATGGATGGATGGATGGATGGATGGATGGATGGATGGATGGATGGATGGATAGAAGGATAGAAGGATAGATGGATGATGGGCCATTCTATTCTATTCTATTCTATTCTATTCTATTCTATTCTATTCTATTCTATTCTATTCTATTCTATTCTATTCTATTCTATTCTATAGTATCGTCTTTCTCTTGTAGTTCTTTTGTGAGCTTATCCATTTCTGCGCATTCTGTGATTTTGGCGATTATTTTGTCTTCTGTTGGTAACTGCTCAGATTTCCAATTTTGGGCAAAAAGTTTACGTGCTGCTGTGAGGATATGGATGATCAGATATTTTATTTCTTTGGTGTATTGTGCTGTGATTTTTTTTCTCTTCTCAATTTCCTCTTCTCTTCTTTATTTTATTCTTCTCTTCTCCCCTCTCCTCTCCATTCCATTTCCCTATTCTATTCTTTTTCTCTACTCTACTCTACTCTACTCTACTCTACTCTACTCTACTCTACTCTACTCTACTCTACTCCACTCCACTCCACTCCACTCCACTCCACTCCACTCCACTCCACTCCACTCCACTCCACTCCACTCCATTCCATTCCATTCCATTCCATTCCATTCTATCTTCTGTGACAAGGAGGAGAGTCCAGAAACCAGCATCCAGCCAGAGTCCTTCCCCTGGTGTCCCTGGATTGATTTTGCAACAAGGAAGGAAAACAAAAAAACAAGAAGCAGAATGGAATGGAATGGTGCCAAAGTGCCCTGAGATCAACAGAGGTGAGATGGCAGCAGGTGCCACAATACCTTGACTTTAATCAAGGAGGTAGGATAGGATGGGCATTCTGGTTGTGGGGAAACCAAACACAAAATATAGAAAGGTCTTAGAGATGAAGCTTGCTGTGCTGACCCAGCTTGACTTACAACCACAACTGAGCCTGAAATTTCCATGGCTGAGCAAGGCAGTTGTTGATAGCAATAGCACTTAGACGTATATACCACTTCGCAGTGCTTTATGGCCCTCTCTAAGTGGTTTACAGAGTCAGCCTCTTGCCCCCAACAAATTGGGTCCTCATTTTACCCCCCTCGGAAGGATGGAAGGCTGAGTCAACCTTGAGGTGGTCAGGATTGAACTGCTGGAGTGAGCAGTGAATTAGCCTGCAATATTGCATTCTAACCACTGCGTCATCATGGCCCTTCCTTCCTTCCTTCCTTCCTTCCTTCCTTCCTTCCCTCCCTCCTCCTCTTTCCTTCCTTCCTTCCTTGCCCTTCCCTTCCCTTCTCTCCCTCCCTCCTCCTTCCCTCCCTCCCTCCTCCTCTTTCTTTCTTTCTTTTTCCTTCCTTCCTTCCTTCCTTCCTTCCTTCCTTCCTTCCTTCCTTCCTTCCTTCCTCTTTCTCCCTTCCTTTTTTAGCAGTAGTAATAGCCCTCTGGCAGCAAGATGTTCCAAAGGGTGGGGGGAGGCATGGCAAAGAAGGCTCTTCCCTTGGACCCTGCCAGCCGAAATTCCTTGACATACTAGGTCTTTAGCAGACGTCTTCTGCTGGAGCGAGTGGGAAGGACCAACCTAACTGAGGGAGACGGTTCCTCAGAGGTCCTGGACCCATGTCATGAAGGCTTTAATTCAACACCTTGGATTGGACCCAGAAACAAACCAGTAACTGGTGTAGCTTGTGCAACAACAATGTTGCATGCACCACTGGGGGGGACCTCTAGAACTGTCCACGCCACTGCAATTATAGCTTCCAAGTACTCTTCAAGGGCAGCCCCACAAAGAGTGTCTTGCAGTAATCCAAACGAGAGATGGTCAGGGCACGAGTGACTGAACGCAGAACCTCACAGTCTAGCAAAAGTGCACAACTTGGACGCGATGCAAGTTGTACAAAGGCTCTCCTAGACACCACTGCCACCTGTTCTCCAAGCAAGAATTGTGAGTCTACGATAACCCTCAAGTTGTGGATGGGGTCTTCCTGGGGTAGCATGACCCAATCCAGAGTTGATAAGATGATTTAAACCACAGCTCAGTGGTGAAATTCTGCCGGATCTATCCGGCTTGCGCGATCCGGTAGGGCTGGTGGCGGCCACCCAACCTGGACGTCATCACGTCCCATTTTTGACCCTCTGCGCAAGTCTCTGCACATGTGTGGAGAAGGCGCACACACTCATATTTGCGATCCGGTAGTGAAAGAAAGTGCATTTTACTCCTGCCCCAGATCTTGAGTGTCTACACACCCACAGCAACTCTCTCTTAGCAGGATTCAGCTGAAGCCTGTGGTTTGCCTTCCAGACCCCTACAACCTCTAGGCACCACGAAAGATCAGTCATAACAACATTTGGAGAAAAGATATAAAGTTGAGTATCATCAGCATAGTGATCATACCTCGTCCCGTGGTGTCAGATGATCTCACCCAATGGCTTCATGTCGAAGTCATTGGACCAATGTTATTTTTTTTTTTCATTGTGCTACAATTATATATTAGATATTTTGCAAGCCACTCAAGTCCTTTTGGAGTCAGGCTGCCTTAATAAATCTAAATAACAACAACAATAACAATATCTTCTCCAGTTCCTAAATGCAGATTAGAAGAGAAGGAAGTGGAGAAGATGACAAAATACGAAGACCTGCAAATAGGAATAGAACGACAGTGACCAAGGAAAGCATGGGCAGCTCCAACAGTGATAGGCACCAGGCAAATGTTTGGCCTAGAACAGGGGTCTTCAAACTTGACAGCTTTAAGACTTGTGGACTTCAACTCCCAGAATTCCTCCTCCAGTCATGTTAGCTCAGGAATTCTGGGAGTTGAAGTCCACAAGTCTTAAACTTGCCAAGATCCTTGGCCTAGAACATCTAATTAATTAAAATTCTGGACTGAAATTATGGAAATTGAAGATCAACACATTTCAAGTGTACCGGGTTGGGGGTATTATTTTAATTGGTTTCAGCTGAACAATAGACGGACAAAAACCTCCATATTCACATTTCCCTCCTTCACAGATCTCAGTTCTTTGCGGTGTGAGGAGAATAATATTATCATATGACCTTAGGAGCTTGCGTGAAAGGTTTGTCAACGTTCCCGACTGACGAATACAACCAAAGCAAGCACAGTCGAGACGATTCCCATCTCTTAATGCAAAACTTTATTGAGTACATCATTTTGGCACCGGGGAGGGCAAAACCAGATCTAACTACTTCCCGCGTAAACCCACATAATTAAAACATAGGCTTCTCCCTCCCCCTATTAGAGCAGGTCACATGGTCCAATTGAGTCTCTTTGTATTGTTATGAGAAAAAGTCTTTGGCTCTGGCAAACACCTGCTGAAGTGTCCTTGGCTCTCACGGCTCAGCTTCCTGATGTCTGGAGCACACATTCCCTCTCACCCTTCCCTCCCCACTTGGTTCGTTGGCAAGCTGAGAAGCAATAAGGGTTGCAACAGCAAAATGCAGTTTGAACTTGACTAGGTTATTAAAATGATGTGTGTGAAGTACATATTATGGAATGTGTTGTCAACATCTGTAACATTCCCATCACACTTGCATTCCTAGGAATTGCAGGGGCAGCTTAGGCTAGGAGATAGGACCTTCCCCAATGCCATGCTATAATAATAATTAGATAGTTATGTTGTCATCCATTATATTGTGGTTATAAATTAGTGCAAGCAAACAAATCCTGTGGGGTTTTTTCCCCCTCTACTTCTTCTCGTTCAATTTGATAAAAATGCAGTTGGCTTTCAGTGTTTTCTCCCTCAAAGCTGAGGAAACTTCTGGAGAACTTCTCAGGAGTGGCCTCCTTCCATCCAATTAATGAGAAGGTGACCAAGGATATGAATGCACATCATGTCCTTCGTGACTCCATGGCTTTTCCTGTGTCCATTCAGCCCAGGGAAAGTTTTGAGGAGGGATCGAGATTGGATGGTTTGTCAAAATCATTTTTTTTAAAAAAAAAATGTTGCCATGTTGTGTGAGACATTCTGCACGCCACTTACGAACAATAAGGGTGGAGCTTGCACCATGACTACACAACCCTCATTTCATCATTTGCTCTCTTTGACCCTATCTGAGGATATGTCAGCGTTTCAACGCTGGCATAGAGAGCAGAGGAGAGAGAGATAAGCTCTGAACTTTTGCCTGCTAAATCCCTTTGAAGTCGGGTCGTCGTGGAAATGAGGAGGGGGGGACATTCCTGGGAAATGACGAGACAAGAAGTCTGAAGAATGACTTGGAAGATAGCCAATGAGAAGCAGAGATTTGGGGATCGGAAAGGGAGGGATTGGGGGGCAAAAGCTCAGTCTTGTCCGCATCGAGTCATGATCCGGTGGCTGTGCTCAATTAAAGAAAATATTTCCTTAAAGATTGGCAGTTTGGAAATTCATTTATTTTGAGATAGCATCGAAGTCTGACAGGATACTTCAGACAGGAAGATATGCGGAGTCCTTGGTGCTCTCTAAGCTTGGTTGTTTGTTTGCAGAAGAGGATAATGAAACATCTGCAAACAAACAAACAAACAACCTCAGAGGACAGCAAGAGCTCCAGCTGTAGCTTTTTCAGTAAGGTTGTCATTGTTGTACCAAGTTAAAGCGCTGTCTTTGATTGATTGGTGGTGTACTTCTTCCATGCCCTAGGATAACTCTGAGAAATGATTTCCTTGCTTTCTCCATCCAGAAATTCAGTGGGAAATCGTGAAAGGCCCTTTGTCTCCATCCCCAGAATAGACAGCCGCTTATTTAATAGAGGCATGAAAAGGTTAACATTTTAGGAAAACGGGGGCTGGAAGGAATCTCAGTCAGGAAGTTCCTCCTCCTTTCGAGTTTGGATCTTCCACGCTAAAACCGGTTGGTTCTTGTCCTACCCACGGATGTTATGGAGAGTAAACTTTTCCTGTTCTGTCTCTGGAAGGAAAGTTGCATCCATTTTGTCTACAAGGGTCTTAAACGATTTGCAGTGGAGGAGGAGGAGGAGGAGAAAGAGAAGGATGGGAGGGAGGAGGAGAGGAGAGAAGGAGGGAAGAGGAGGAGAAGGAGAGAGAAGGAGAAGGATGGGAGGGAGGAGGAGAGGAGAGAAGGAGGGAGGAGGAGGAGAAGGAGAGAGAAGGAGAAGGATGGGAGGGAGGAGGAGAGGATGGAAGGAGGGAAGAGGAGGAGGAGAAGGAGAAGAAGGCATAATAAGAATTTCTCTAAAGAGCACATATTAAAAGTCCCAGCTGGAATTCATATATCAGTCCAACAAGATAGATCAGACTAGGAAACCAAAGTTATATATATATACTGTATATGCTAAACACTACTTTTACTATAAGGTTACAGGAACAGAAACTTGCAAGTCTGAATGTCAGTTCTTTCCCCACTCTTTACCTTTGTGAGAACTAGGGAGGGTCTTGGTTAAGATGCTTCCTCGGATTACATTTCTGCTCTGGACTCAAGTTTCTTTTATCTGACCCTTGTTTTGTGATGACTTTCCCTCCTGTTCCTCAAGGTTATTCTTTTCTCTCCCCCACCCCTCCTTTTCCCAGGAAGGGCCATGAAGGATTCCCTGTGAACCCAAGTAATGTAAAACTTGATGGACCCTTTCGTGCATCTTCGCCATATTCATAGCTTACAGTTTACCTAAATTCTCGTATTATCGATCTAATATATATCTATGTATTAATGTCCTCATTAATCATTTATTTGACTATAGCTGTTCTTCCCTCATTTTGTACAAAATATTCTAAGATTTAATTCATATTATAACATTCATTTCATCATCCTGAATCGATCCAATAATAATAATAATACATCTTTATGTTATATTTTATATAGTTCTACCATTCTTGTATTATAAAAATCTCTACCATATTTCATGGTTACAAAGACTTGTAACCAACCGACACACTGTGTTTGTGTAATTGAGGATGGTTTTATGTTTTTATGTATGTTTGTTTGTTTAAAAATAAAAATAAAATTTTTCCAAAGGAAAAAAAAAGCAGCTTGATGGACCCAAAGTATCTCAGTTTTTAGAATGGTCAATTAGGATTAGAGCAGAATCTTCTTCTTCTTATGCCATATCCATCATTGGACATTGTCGATCATGTTGGCAATCCTATTTTTGTCAACAGCCGCATGAAAAAGTGCTACTGAGTTTTGTCCAAACAAGTCACTTAGATCAGGAATCTTCAACCTTGGCAACTTTAAGACTTGTGGACTTCAACTCCCAGAGTTCCTCAGCCAGTTTTGCTGGCTTAGATTTTGAAGCCGCGATCTTCTTCTTCTACCTGGACCTCCTTTGCCTTCAATCTTTCCCTGGAGGATTAAGTGAAGGGTGCCGTATTTTTCCAGTGATGTCACATCACCTGTCCAAAACTTTCACTTTTTAATGGTTTTGATAATTTCTCTTGGCTTTCTCAGGCAGCTTATCACCTCCTTGTTTCTGATTTTGTCAACCCAGTGTCAGCACTTCAATCTGCATTTACTCTAGTGCTGACATAAGAAGAAGAAGAGGGGCCAGCTGGCAAGAGGACGCTTGACACTTCACCTACTTATTTTCCTTGAAGATAATATCCCCTAGGAGATGAGATGGGAGGGGGGGCATTCCTGGGAGCTTAGGTAGTAGATATGGGGAGAATGATTTGGAAGAAGGCCAATGAGACGCAGAGATTTGGGGAACGGAAAGGGAGGGTCTGGGGTCAGGAGGCCAGAGCTGGCTGTGCCACGATCGGGGCCAGATTGTCGTGCTTAATAAAATGAAAGATTTCTTCAAAGACTATCTGTTTGGAAATGCAATTTATTTTATTTGAAGACGATATCGAAACCTGACACCCAGCTTATATGTAACATCCGTCTGTAAATCCACATTTCAAATGCTTCCAGTCTCTTCCAGTGGCTTTCTCTCGGAGACCAAATCTCCGCTCCGTAGAGCAGGATAGAAAAGATGTAACATCTGACCAGCCTGATTTTTCAATCTTAGGCTAATGTCGTGATGGCAGAAGACCTTTGAATTGGCTAAAGCACCATAAACCAGCATCTTCTCAAATCTGTACCTATCAGAGGTCCCTGGGATTGCAACTGCCAACTTCGAACTAGCACGCGTAAAGGTTGTTATTGCTGGGAATTGCAAGAGCTGTAGTCCTAAGGCAGAGGTCTGCAACCTTAAACACTCAAAGAGCCATTTGGAGCCGTTTCCCACAGAAAAGAAAACACCGGGAGCCACAAAACCCTTCCCGTGCCTGACTATTTCTTGAGCGGCCACAAAACTAGCAGATGTAATTGAATTAACCATTCTGTTTTCTCTGAAACTTTTGTTTTCTTGGATTTATCCATGGTTGGCCTACCGGGGGTTGAAAAGCTCAATAAATCGCGTGCTGGTGGGTGTCGCACATTGGCGGTTGTGAAGCATATTTTGAGTGACAGGGAGCCGCAGCAGAGGGGTGAAAGAGCCACATGCAGCTCCAGAGCCGCAGGTTGCCGACCCCTGTCCTAAGGTGTTTGGGGGACCTTATGCCAGGAAGAGCTCTTGTGGTCCTCCACATTTCACCCCGAAGGACCAGATCAGGGGCAGATGGTGACTTAATGGTTCCAGCATTCCTGGCCAGATATTTTTTGGCCGTGGTCCATTTAGTCGTGGGAGAATGGAGAAGCATCATCTGATTTACCTGGTGGATCTGACAACCTTCACACACCCACTAATGAGCAGAAAGCTGGGCAGAGCCAGCTAAGTATCTTGAGGGACTATTTAGAGAGGGAAGGGTGAAAACTGGCAACCAAACACACCGAACGAGTTTTAAGCAGGCGGTTAATTTGCGATCTAATCTTGCCTGGACATGAACATTTCTCTTCCATGCTTGAAAACCTGGCCTCACCCTTGGAAGCGAAGACTTTTTCACATGGTCATCTCTCAACGGAGCCCCATCCTTGGATCTCTCCAGTTCAATCCAAAATTTTTCATATCACGTGTCGAGGATCTACTTACTGGGTGGCGTCCAGAGGTCTTCTCAAAAATGCAACCATGATGGGATCCGGTTTCAGATCGCTCTGTTCTGTGGATCCAGTCGTGGTACGGGTAGACCTCAACTTACAACAGCTCATTTAGTGACGGTTTGAATACAAGGGCACTGAAAAAAGCAACAACTTATGGCCACTTTTCATACTTGTGACCATTGCAGCATCCCTATGCTCACGTAATTTAATGCATGGTTCACATTTATGACGGTTGCAATGTCCCGTGGTCACGTCATCATCTTTTAAACCTTCTGACAAGCAAAGTCAATGGGGGAGCCAGATTCACTGGTTCATACTTATGACCGTGTCCCAAGGTCATGCAATTCCCCTTTTGCGACCTTCTCACAAGGAAAGTCAATGGAGGAAGCCACTTAACATCCGGGTTACTAACTTATCAACCGCAGTGATTTGCTTAACAACTGAGGCAAGGAAGGTCGTAAAATGGACCAAAAGTCATTTAACAAATGTCTCGCTTAACCACAGAATTTCTGGACCCAATCGTGGTCATAAGTCAATGACTTCCTGTAGCTTATTCCCAACGTATTTGGAGAATGTTAAATTGGAGGGAGCTTTCCTGGGATGTAAGTCTGTAGAGATTCTCAAGTCATCCAGATCTTTAGTTGTCCTGTAGGAAGTTAGCACCCACCCCTTTCCTGGAAGAGTGAAATATTTTAGGAAATATGAAAAAGGCAGAATATTATATTTCTCTGGATGAGAAATGGATAAGCATGTTTTGAAGCAGCTCCCACCTTCCTGCCCCCCACCCTTTGTCAATGGGCCATTAAGGCCTGGGCCAGTCTATTCTACATAACAAAGATCTGCCTCCTTCAGGCAGAGCCATAGTAGGAATTGCCAAAGATCCAACAAAGATAGGATTAGCCCTCTACACAATAGCAGCAGAAACTCACCACATGTGACCTGGGAAGCACATGTGACCATCAGCCAGCAAGGACCCCACCCCCTGGGAGTCTGACAACCAATCAGGATACTCTTTTGGGGCCCCAAGAAACGTAGAGCCAAAGAGAGCATAAAAACCCGAGGATTTACTGTATCTGCCCCCTTTTCTGTTCAGGAACTCAAGCCATGTGATCCTGTCCACCGTTAAACCATCTTTCCAAGCAGTCTCCATGTTTCCAGTGTCTTTTCCCCCACTTGGAGCAGAACCTAGAAGGATGTTTCTTCCAACAGTCCCAAAGGTGCTTTTTTCAAGAGGCAACTGGACTGTCCTGTTTTTTTCTTCGGGAGATGTTTTGCTTCTCATCCAAGAAGCTTCTTCAGCTCTTGACAGGATGGTGGGGAATGGAAGGATTTCCCTGCAAGAAATGTAAATCTTCAAAAGAAGGAATCTTCAGAAGAAAAAACATGGAAGTCCAGTTGCCTCCTGAAAAAAGAGCACCTTTGGGACAACCACGACTTGGATGACTGAGAATCTCTACAGACGTTTAGCTATAAAATTTGGGATGGACACCCTTGGAATCGTGTGGGAGTAGGAATGGATTTCCAGAGGAAATATTGCAGACTACAGGAACCATTAGAATTACTCAGGTGACCCTGAGGACACAGATAAGCCTCCAAGAGCTTCAACGACCCTCTAAAAGGATGCAAATGACCAGCTGTCTGCAAGGAGTATAAAATCCTTCCATTCCCCACTATTGTCAGGGTTCCAACTTCCAAGTATCCTGTCAGAGCTGAAGAAGCTTCTTGAAGGAGAAGCAAAACATCTTCAAATGAAAAAACAAGAAATCAGAGTTATTACAAGAGTTGGAACATGTGGTATCAATGGCTTGAAACGAGATGTAAAATCGATGCATAAAGATGATACAGAAAGTACATTAAATTGAAAATTATATATATATTTATAAATACGACAAAACTTGTTAAAAGGATAAATGGAATACGTAAACGCATAAAGATATACTACACGTATGAAGAATAGATTAAATCGATGTTAATGAAGAACAAAAACAGAATACAGTAAAAGATGCCAGTTATAGTTATATAATATAACTATATTATAACTTTAATATAGTTAAAGATGTACATAATGTGTGAAATAATAGGCCATAGATTGGAATTATGAAACTTGAATGGTTACCGATAGTTGAAAGCTGTAAAAATGGAAATGTGCTTTTAAAACTAAAAAAGTATTTTTAAAAAGTTTTAAAAGTCTTTAAAACTATTAAAAGTTTTAAAAGTCTTGCATAAAGACTATTTAAAAAAAAAAAAAAAAACAAGAAAAAACAAGAAAATCCAGTTGCCTCCTGAAAAAGCATCTTTGGGATTTTTTTCCCCTGAGTGAAACCAGTTATTCAAAGAAGTTTATGGGATTTATGAAGTCTAGTCTGAAGCACCGCTCGATTCCATAAAAACGTCTGGCTGCCCTCGACATGTCAAGCATCCTTCCTGACATTAATCAGATGTTTATAGTCTTTAAGATTACCTTTTAATTGTATTACTAAGGAATTCAGCCGGCAGGTCTGGGCTAGCTCCAACAGCATGGGAGGGTTGGAAAATTGGAGAAGGCATTTCTGGATTTCTTCTGCCCAACCTCTGGATGATCACTTTTTCATGTTGATGTATCTCTCGTATCACGTAGCTCATTTCAGTGTGGCAACCAGAGTGATGATTTGCTTAGCGTCCTTTGGATCTTACAATGACCCTGGGGAACGTGACTTATGACTGGTCCTTGCATTTATGACTTTTGCAACATCCCCAAGTCACATGATCAAAATTTGGGCGTTTTATTTATAGTCCCTGGTTGATCCAGGAGAAGCCTGGAGAAATGCAATCTGGCTATTTCTGGGGGGCTTCCTGGGGGGCTTCTGACTAGCAAAATCAATGGGGGAAATCAGATTAGTTTAACAGATGCACGATTTGCAACAAAAAAAGGGTCATAAAATGGTGCATGCCTCACTTTAACAATTGCATCTCTTAGCAACGGCGGTTACAGCTCCAATTGCAATCATGATGCGACGACTAGCTATATTTTCACTGTATTTGTTTTAGCGCCAATTTAGAGTTGCCAGGTGTCCACTATTCGAGCGGACAGTCCGCTTTTTTCACATTATGTTCACTATTTTCTTCACAAAATAGTGGACATTTTTTTTATTCAAAAGCTTTATGATGAAATGGTACGTAATCTAAAGCTGTACAGTCTAAGGGAATAAGGATAGGAGAATCGCGTTTTGTCTTTTTTTTCATAAGTTAGAATGAGACAAAGATCGAATATCCATTGAACTCGATTCTCCGAAAAAATTAGTGATGAGATTAAAATAAAAATATATTATAAAATTATGTACAGTTCACATTTTCAAAATGTATTGTAGCTTGTGTCGACTGACCTAAAATGGCGTCGAGTGATGAGAGTGACAGCAGCGAGATTTCGAATTCTTTAAAATGAAAGAGAGGAATGTGCAAATACACCAAAGACTGGGAAGCTATTTTTGCATGGATTACCAACAACGAAACCGACAGAACAAATACGACGGCCTACTGTAAATTGTCTGTAAGAAAATATATAATTTAATTGTAATTTTTTTTTTTTTTTTTTTTTACTACTTAACACACCCCCCCTCTTGTCCGCTACTTTTTGGAAGCAGACCTGGTCATCTCAGATAACAAAGCTAGGTGGAACATGAAGATGCTCCCCACTGTGGACCAAATCTTGTTCCTTTTGTCTCATCTTCGCTGTCAGGATAGAAATCCTTAAATTTCCGAAAGAACCATGGGCAACCGTGTTGAGCTCAACCTAAAAATCAGAGCCCCATCTCAGTTTGGTTGTCCCAAAGGTTTTTTTCAAGAGGCAACTAGACTTTCTGGGTTTTCTTTGAAGGCGTTTCGCTTCTCATCCAAGAAGCTTCTTCAGCTGAACTGAAGAAGCTTCTTGGACGAGAAGCGAAATGTCTTCAAAGAAAAACCAGAAAGTCTGGTTGCCTCTTGAAAAAGCACCTTTGGGACAACTAAAGATCTGGATGACTGAGAATCTCTGCAGAACACAAGGGGAACTCATCACATTCGCAGATGAATCTAAGCTGGCAGGAATAGCCAACACCCCAGAAGTCAAGCTCAGGATCCAAAAAGATCTTGACAGACTTGAACTATGGACCCTATCGTAACAAAATGAAACTCAATGTTGAGAAAAGGGCTGGATAGGTGGATAAAAATGCCAAATCCAGTCTTCCCGAAGGTATTTGTTTCAAGAGGCAACTGGACTTCCTTCGTTTTTCCTTGAAGACATTTCACTTCTCATCCAAGAAGCTTCTTCAGTTCAGAAGGGGAGAAGCTTCTAGAAGCTTCTTCAGTTCAGAAGGGGTGCCTTCGGCCAAAATGTCGACTGGCGGCCCCTGGGGGAGAGCCTTCTCTATGGGGGCACCTACGATCTGGAACGAGCTCCCCCCGGAGATACGGAGGATCCCGGATCTGCGCACCTTCCGTCGCGCGCTCAAGACGTTCTTATTTCATCAAGCTGGCCTGGCCTAAGTTTTTTTTTTCCCCTTTTTAAATGGAAATTTTAAATTTGGTTTTAAATTATTGGGGTTTTAAAATTCAGCCAAATTATTTAATTTGTTTTATTCTATTTTAAATTTTGTATTTATATGTTTTATTCTATGGCTGTTCACCGCCCTGAGTCCTTCGGGAGTAGGGCGGTATACAAATTTAAGAAAGAAAGAAAGAAAGAAAGAAAGAAAGAAAGAAAGAAAGAAAGAAAGAAAGAAAGAAAGAAAGAAAGAAAGAAAGAAAGAAAGACAAGGAAAGTTCAGTTGCCCCCTGAAAAAAGCACCTTTGGGACACCCATGACCTGGAGGACTGAGAACCTCCGTAGACATCTGAAAAACAGACAAAGCAAAAGCCAGGGACTCCGTGAATTGTCTATTTGATGGACTTTCTCTGTTCTGCTTTGTGAAAAATGACAAATTGGTCAATGGAGAGGAATGCCTTGAGCTGATGACGAGCTGAATAATGAGATGCGCTTTTTCAGCGTTTGGAAAGTTGCAAGGAGATGAGTGTAAGCATGAGGTCACCACTTTCCAATTTCAACATTTACACTTCGCTTTGAAATTCCTGGCTCATGAGTTGGATACGATTCTCCCCTTATTCTCTGCTTTTCAGAACCGGTAGCTTGAGAAAACATGCCTGTGTGGTGAAGAAAATACTGATTGGGCTGGGTGTTGAGAACCATTCCAAAGTTTTGGCATCTCTGCTTCATCCTTATTGGAGACACTGCCAATGGAATAAGCTAGAGTTTCATCCAGACTATACAGATGAAGTGTTGTGACCCCAGCCCCGGAGGCTGATTTATCCTCGCATGCTGATTCGGAGGATGATATAGAGGAGGAGGAAGCTGTCACGAGCTATATGCCGGAGGGGCCGTCTTCACTGGTGAGTCAGCAAGAACTGACAGAGGCCTCCAGAGGGCCTCTGAGGGTGGGGGTTGGGAAGGCCGTTTTCGCCCTCCCCAGGCTCCTAGAAAGGCTCTGGAGCCTGGGGAGGGTGAAAAACAGGCCTTCCGGTCCCACTGGAAGTCGGCAAAGGGGCCATTTCTGGCCTCTGGAGGGCCACAGAGGGAGAGGGGAGGCTGTTTTTGCCCTACCCAGGTTCCTAGAAAGCCTCTGGAGCCTGGGGAGAGCGAAAAACAGGCCTTCCCCAGGCCATCCAGAGGCCAGAAACAGCCTGTTTCCCAACTTCCAATGGGCCCAAAAGGCCCGAAAATCAGCTGGCCGGCGCGCGCATGCATGCCAGAGCTGAGCTCCCACGCCCACTGATATGGCTTCGCATGCCACCTGTGGCACACGTGTCTTCGGGTCACCATCACAGCCCTATACCATTCTGGACAAGTGGCTGTCCAGTCTTTTCTTAAAAGGCTACAGTATTGGAGCACTTACAACGTCTGAAGGCAAATTGTCCTACTGATTAATTTTCTTCATTGTTCTAGGTTGCTTCTCTCCTTGATTAGCTTCTATCCATTGTTTGATTTATTTTTTTTCCTGCCTAAGTATAAAATTTTGCTTTTCTCCACATTAAATTTCACTTTGTTGGATAGGGCTCATTTTTCAAGTCTGTCAACATCTCTTTGGACCCTGAGTTTGTCTTCTGGGGTGTTGGCTATTCCTGTCAGCTTAGTGTCATCTGCAAATTTGATGACTTCCCCTTCTATTCCCTCATCGAAGACATTTATGAAGAGTACTTAAGACGGAGCCTTGTGGTACCCCACTGCTTACTTCCCTCCATGGGGATCCCAAAGGTGCTTTTTTCAAGAGGCAACTGGACTTTCTGGTTTTTCTTTGAAGACGTTTCGCTTCTCATCCAAGAAGCTTCTTCAGCTCTGACTGGATGGTGGGGAAGAGCTGAGGAAGCTTCTTGATTGAGAAGTGAAATGTCTTCAAAGAAAAACCAGATAGTCGAGTTGCCTCCTGCAGCTCGACATGCAGCTGAACCCACCTATCCTCCAATAAAACATAAGATAAGGAGGAGGCCACCTCCTCTCAACCCATAACAGGCTCTTGAGTGGGAACATCTTGAATTCAATGCAGCTTAAAATGCAACCAGTGGAGACAGGGGAAGGTGTCCAATAAACCAACATGGAGCCATGCCCACACAAATGAAGCCCTGACCACTTTTCTGGAGTAGCTGCCACCTTAACGTGGTTGACCTCTCTGTTGGTGCTGCAGAGAACAGCTCCACTCGATGGTGTCAATGCCTTATTTGTGGTTTTCCAACCTCTCCCATCCAAAACATGTCTATGGCTGGTACCTGCTAATCTCAGGGAGGAGGAGGAGGAGGAGGAGAAGAGGAGGAAGTTTCGTGGACAAGTGACTATTTGCTGCCCAGCAAGTATCAAGGAAGGGGGAGAACATTCCTCAGGATTGCCACATCATTGGGTGTTACGGAAAGACTCACAATGACAAGCCTGTTGCGGAATATTATGTAATGGCTGTCCTAGATCCATGTTGTCATTTTCTACTTGAATTCCCCCAGATTTGTGGAGTTTGCTTTCATTTTCTTGCAGAGTACATATTAACATTATTCCTCCACTCATTCCTCCTTGCAGAGAAATGCCTTCCTATATACCTAAAAATTCAGGATAGGAGGAATTCCACGCAAGGGGCTCCTCAATGGGACCCAACCAAATTGCCCTTGATGTCAGACTGCGATGCTGTCTCAAAATTAAATGAATCTCCAAACTGCCAATCTTTAAGGAAATCTTTCTTTAATTGAGCTCAGCCACCGGATCATGACTCCGCGCTGACAAGACTGACCTTTTGCCCCCCCAATCCCTCCCTTTCCGACCCCCAAGTCTCTGCTTCTCATTGGCTGTCTTCCAAGTCATTCTTCAGACTTCTTTTCCCCGTCATTTCTCAGGAATGTGCCCCCCTCCCCTGATTTCCATGACAACCAAGCTTCAAAGGGATTTTGCAGGCAAAAGTTTCAGAGTTTATCTTTCGCTGTCCTCTGCTCTCCCTCTATGCCAGCGTTGCAACGCTGACATTTGAGTTCAGCTTCCAAAAAAAAAATACAGGAACATGAACCTTTTATTAGGTAGCTTCCAGAAGTCCCATCCCTTGCAAATCTAAAGTGGGGACGAGCTTATCACCAACCAGCTTGTTGGTCTTCACAAGGCTAAATCAACCAATTTAACACAACAAATCTGGGCTCAGATTCTAAAGCAGAATGTTCACCACAGAAAGGCTGAAGGTTCATAAATCCAAGAAAGGCATTTGGGATGAGCTGTTGGAAACACGGCATCCTAGAATTGTAGAGTTGGGAAGAACAGAACAGAGAAATCGTCTTGCAATGTGGAAGAAAAACCAAGCGGCCTGTTTATGCGAGGTGGTTTCCCACCTCTTCAAAACTACCCAAAGGTGGAGAGCCCAGAATAAACTCCGTAGCTGGAGTCATTTCTGAACATCTGCACAAGCCAGATGAGGAATAGCAACCGAGGATCCTGACACGACTTCGTTAGGTTTCCAGGAGAGAGATGCTGCAGATTCCACCCATGCCTAAATCAGAATTTAAGTGGGCAATTAGGATAGGAGGAAAGGAGGAGACCAAAACCACCTGCCATTTTGTGGGCAAAAGGTATCTCTGAACGAGAAACAGTCAACTCCCTACGAATGGGATGTGGCTGATCTGATTTTCTGGCAGAAAAGCAAACATATATTCAAATAGGAAAATATTATTTCTCCTATGAGCAACAGTATACTCATGCACAATTATTGCCACGTACAGCTCGATAGCTCTTCGTTTTGCACGCAAGTGCACGGATAGAACAAAACGACGCAACCACAGATGGACAAGAAGCACACCTACCCATTTGTGCAGAGTAGGATACAAATAGACCTGCAGAAGGTACTCGGATTCCTACAGCTGCACAAACTCACACGCATACACACATACGCAAAAGGCTCTCTCGCACCCAAATATGAATGCGTGCACTGGGACGCACGCCGTATTTATCCATTGTCGAGCAACCACATTGGTGCGACTGTGCACAATTTGCAAGGCCCACAAGTCTCATCTTCTGGAAGGCAGGCAAAGTTCTGTAACATTTGCATGCTTCTGCAAAATGCACCCGAGTTTTAGGAAATAAAATTAAGCAGGAGCCAAATGTATACATGGCAACCATATGCACGCAGGCGTAAAATATGCAGACCTTCTGAATGCTGCAAGAATAGCTTTGTTTGGGCATGCGCAGAACACAGTGTGCGATGCACCCCCAAAACATCTTTGTGGGACTCCCCTACCCAAACGCCAACAAGCATTAAGACAGGCACACAGTCACGTAGAAATTCACATGTTTAAGTATGCACGCTGTGTGTGCAAAAAACCGCAACCCTGCAAACATACCAAAGGATACAATCATGCACGAACATGTAGGAAATTGGTATGCACACACAGAGACATGCAAAGACACACAAGCTCTCTGATATATCTTGGTAATTTTGCAGATCGCAAAGAGCGACATCAAAGCAGACTGGGGAAAATTGTCCCGTTTCTGCACATTGCACAGGTATTTCCTCCCCTCTCAGCTGCTGTACTTTTAACCTCCCACAGCAAATTTGCTCTTTGGGGTGGGGGAAAGCCCCCTTTTTGGAGGGAAAGCCCCCTCTGCATGGTGCAGCAGATAGATAGATCAATCTCTTGGCGCGTCTGGTAGATTTCCCGTACTTCAAATGAAACCTGGCTGCTCCGTTTCTCCACCGCAATTCCAACCAAATTGGAGATATCCTTGGGAAGCACTGAGCCTCTGGTGCATTGCTGGCTGGCTGCAAAGCCCTCGTTTGTTAGCTCTGCAGGTCTTTGGAAATGCACCTGGAGTCTGCATTTCTGGCTGCCAAGTCATTCCTTCACTCTCTTCAGGTTACCTGACTGTCCAGGTGACGCACCGGCATCCCAGCTGCTGCTTTCTCTTCAATTTCTCCACGATGGACAGGCTGCATTCCACTTCTGATTACTCGAGGTTGGGCTTGGCTCCTTCCTAGCGAACTCCACTCATTAAGCGCTCTCCAGTTTCTGCAATTAGATGCTGAATTGTTTGCCTGTATGAACGTGGCGAGCGGCAATTATATAACAGCGGCCTTTTCACTGGCACTGTAATTATCCTTCCCGAGCCAACGTGGAAAAATCCGGAGTCCTGTGTGCCTCTGGGGTGGTTCTGGAGTCTTTCCATGCGATGTGAGGGCCGTTTTGGTGAGAAGCAGGAGTCCGCTCTGTACCAGCGATACCTGCCTGGTGCAATTCCCAACATCGTTGGAGCACCGCAAGGAGACACACCTCTGAAAAAGAACGGGTGCACAATAAGGAAGAAGTTGTTCCAGCTTTCCAGCTGCTGATTTCTGCAGGGGGGAAAAAAAAAATCACTTGGTAAATTTGTTTGTGTGGCCTGGGAAATTAACCCATAATGAAAGAATCCTGTGTCTGAAGATAAGAGGGTCAGGCAGGGAGGGGAGGAAGAAGTAGTAGGACCCCAGGACAAAAAACTAGTGGGGCTTAGTTGAATCTGAGTTAGTTTTGGGGTACCCAGTCCAATGGAGGGATTCAATTTTTTTTACTACCGGTTCTGTGGGTGTGGCTTGTTGGGCGTGGCATGGCTTGTTGGGCATTGCTTGTTGGGCGTGGCAGGGGAAGGATACTTCAATGGATAATTCCAACTGCAGAAAAAAACATGGCTACCAACCTGCCTTCCATGGAGGACTTGTATCCTACACGAGTCAAAAAGAGGGCTGTGAAAATATCTACAGACCCCTCGCATCCTGGACATAAATTATTTCAACTCCTACCCTCAAAACGACGCTATAGAGCACTGCACACCAGAACAACTAGACACAAGGACAGTTTTTCCCCCAACGTCATCACTCTGCTAAACAAATAATTCCCTCAACGCTGTCAAACTATTCACTAAGTCTGCATTACTATTAATCTTCTCATCATTCCCACCACCCATCTCCTCCCACTTATGACTGCATGACTGTAACCTTGTTGCTGGTATCCTTACGATTTATATTGATATTGTTTCCTGATTGCTTATTTGTACCCTATGACTATCATTAAGTGTTGTACCTTCTGATTCTTGATGAACGTATCTTTTCTTTTATGTACACTGAGAGCGTATGCACCAAGAGAAATTCCTTGTGTGTCCAATCACATTTGGCCAATAAAAAATTCTATTCTATTCTATTCTATTCTATTCTATTCTATTCTATTCTATTCTATTCTATTCTATTCTATTCTATTCTATTCTATTCTATTCTATTCTACTCTACTCTACTCTACTCTACTCTACTCTATCCCTTATTCTATTCTATTCTATTCTATTCTATTCTATTCTATTCTATTCTATTCTATTCTATTCTATTCTATTCTATTCTATTCTATTCTGTAAAATCTCCATTCCCACCCCAGTTTAGGGGAAGGACACTGCAAAATCCCCATTTCCTCCCGATCAGCTGGAACTCAGGAGGCAGAGAATAGATGGGGGCTGGGCCAGTCAGAGGTGGTATTTACCGATTCTCCGAACTACTCAAAATTTCCACTACCGGTTCTCCAGAACTGGTCAGAACCTGCTGAAGCCCACCTGTGACCCAGTCCTAGTTAGTTTTGCATTGCAGTGGCATCATCTTATTTGAAGAGAGAACTCTGAGAGGCCAGCCTGCATTGTGGAAGAGAGACCCATTTTTGTTCAGCAAACCATCACCTCCACATTTCTTGAACCGGGGGATGATGGGTGTTGTGGTTAGAGTGATGGAGAAGGGTCGGCAGGACTTAAGATCACGTTCACACGATGCATTACACCATGCAACCATCATTTATGGAGTGAAACTGAATTGCAATTCAGTTATGCAATACTCAGGCATCAAGCTTTATCCATCCTCCAGAATGGTTGAGTTCCTGGAGAAGAAATAGCCAAAATAAATGTACTCGTCTAGCATGGTTAGGTATACCACACTAGTGAGGCCACACTTGGAATACTGTGTCCACTTCTGGTCACCACAATACCACCACAATACCAAAAAGCGAAGCTGGGATCCTAGAAGAGCAACAGAGATGACTAAGGGGGCTGGAGGCTAAACCATACGATGAATAGTTGAGCGAGCTAGCCTTGAAGAGAAGGATTAGGAAGGACGTGACAACTGTCTTCCAATACTTGAGGGGTTACCATGGAGAAAAAAGGAGTTGACTCGTTCTCCAAAACACAGGAGGGCAAGACAAGAAGCAAAGGGTGGAAGCTTTTCAAAGAGAGACCCAACTTAGACCCAACTTTTGACAGTGAGAACAATTAATGAATGGAATGGCTTGCCTCCAAGAATCGTGTGTGCTCCATTGTTGGAGGATTTCAAGAAAAAAAGTAGACAAATGGACAACCCTTTGACTGGGATGGTACAAGACTCCTGCCTTGGGCAAGGGGTTGGAGTAGAAGACCTCTGGGGTCTCTATGATTCTATGTCTCCTATTCTGGGTTGTCCTTTTGCTTGGCTAAAGACTCTTCATCTCACTGAGATTCAAATCTTAAACTTTTCTTCTTACTGCAGGTCTTCACCCTCTAAAGAAACTATGGAAAGCTGGCTGGTGAGTCGTCTCCTTTCCTTTTACAACAACAATAGTAGCAGAGGTGGAGTCCTAAAAATAAAGAACATAAAATCCAGACTGTCAAAAGTTACTGGAGACTCCCAACAACATTGGCAGGGCCGTGTGGGCCAGACGAGAAGTTGCTGAGATGGATGGGATGAAATCACTCAAGACAGCACATGGAAGAGCACATGTCCTTCCTCTTCTGTATTTAGGAAGCACATGGACATCATGGTGACCAAAACTGATGGAAGCTTTTTGGAGGCTGCTCATGGTCTTTCCACAGGGGTTGGAGCTGTGACCGCCAAGGATTTTTGTGAAAGTTCTTTGCCTTCGGTTGCTCGCCGTTCTTGGAGAACAGATTTGCAGGTCGTCCTCCACTTATGGCTGCCTGCTTAGTGACCATTCTGTAAGAGATGATCAGGTGGGGCCTGAGGGTCAAATGGGTCATCAGTTGGGGCTCCCTACATCCCTGAAAAAGCCGTCAGTCCAGTCCCTCTTGAAATCTGTTGACTCTTATCTGGCGCCAATTCTCCCTGGCCGTTAGTAGATCAGATTTTTGTGTACAGGTAGCATGGAGTAAAGTTACAGTTGTTTTTTTTGCATTTCACACATTTCAAATTACAAGTTCCTGGGGGTCCTTACAACCCAATTCTGAATTAAGGAGAAATTTCCTGACAGTGAGAACAAATCAACCGATGGAACGGAAGTTGCCTTCAGAAGTTGTGGGAGCTTCATCACTGGAGGCTTCCAAGAAGAGACTGGACAACCATTTGTCGAGAACAGCATAGAGTCTCCTGCTTGAGCAGAGGGTTAGACTAGAAGACCTCCAAGGTCCCTTACAACTCTGTTATTCTGATAGCCAACACACCCACTTGCGATCATATGACTGTCAGGCCTCCAATTTCGGCACAAATGGACCACTGGTTCACTTAACAACCAAGGCATTTGTGGTAAAAGGGGTTATAAAATTGGGTTGGTCACCTGGGTGACCATCTAATAACCATCACGACTTACCACCGTGATGGGCAGGCTTCATTAAGGTGGGAAATCGAGAACTATTTGTGATAACTGCCGCTGTCAGGCCTGCCCTAGTCTGATCCCTTAAGAAAGGGAAACCCTCGACTCCATTTGGTTGAAGTGAAAGCTACTTTTACGAAGAGAAGCTGGTTGCAGTAAGGTCAGGCGGGATCTGAGGTTTCCCGTGCAACAATACAAAACTACTCCCTTCCATCCCCATTCCCTCTCCCCCCTGGTGACCAGTTCGAATTCAGACAATGCGATGTCACTGCAATATTTTGGGAACATTGAGGTCCTTGGGCTGATAACTTTCCACACTCAGGGTTATCGACCTTGGAGATGCCTGGTACGAACGTCTTCCCTGTAGCTCTGCTCTTCTTCAGCTGTCGTACCCCTCCCCAACTCCCACACAACTGCTATAGTTTTATTGTCCATTTATCCTCCTCTCTCTCACCCTCTCCCCTAGTCCTTTTGATGGCAGGACACTAGCGAGGTGCCAAGCTGGAGATGTTGAAGTTTGCAGCAGCCACCAATACATCTGTGGATAATCATAAGTTCTTCCTCCTTTGAAGACCTATCAAAAAATCCTAGGGCCAGAAGGGACCTTGGAGGTCTTCTAGTCCAACCCCCTACTCAAGGCATTATACCACTGCCAGTCTAATGGTTGTCCAGCCCATTGTTGAAAGCCTCCAGCTCTTCCATAAATTGCTCCAGATTACGTTTCTCTGATGTTTATGCTTTACCAAAAGACAGAAGAAACAAAAACTCAAAACTAGAGAGCTAATCAACACCAGTGGTTCATCCCAGGCCTGGCTCACTCATGTGGCACACCCCAGCCTGTTTCTCCCACCGTTTCTTTCCTCGTGCTCCTTTGATCTGGGCTTACGCAAGATTTTCAATTCCCACTGGGTATGCAATCCGGTTTAGCAACATCTTACCAATAGGAGTAGTGATAATTCTAAAATTATCCTTCAACTTTTATTGGATTTATGCCTTGGGCACAGGGTGGTGGGAGGGAAGGGGGTGTGTGGAAATCAATAATTGTTTCCTCCGCAACCATTATTTTTTTACGTGCCAGTGCCCTAACGCACATGGCGAACGATTGCGTAAATTTCAATGTTCACCTTAGCTAGCTTCCATATCTATTCTTCTTTAAACAACGTGACGAGCCTGAATGAAGAGGAATTAAAATTTTATCAATTGGTTGATGTGCAGAAGGGACATTATTAGATTCCACTGGAACTAGCATTCCAAGTAGAAAAAAAAAAATTTGAAAATCCACTTTCCTTTCCCACATAGCAAGCGTTGGCGTTATAAATGCACTTTTATGAGATGGTGAAGTTCACTCAACTAACTTTTTTTAATTCTTAGAAGATTATGCCCGCATGTCTACCTATCATTCCCATTGTAAATGTAATAACAGAATAACAGAGTTGGAAGGGACCTTGGAGGTCTTCTAGTCCAACCCCCTGCTTTGGCCGGAAACCCTACACCACTTCGGACAAATGGATGTCCAATCTCTTCTTAAAAACTTCCAGTGTTGGAGCAAACACAACTTCTGGAGGCAAGTTGTTCCACTGATTTATTGTTCTCACTGTCAGGAAATTTCTCCTTAGTTCTAGGTTGCTTCTCTCCTTGATTAGTTTCCATCCATCACTTCTTATCCTGCTCGCTGGTGCTTTGGAGAATAGCTTGACTCCCTCTTCTTTGTGGCAGCCCCTGAGATACTGGAAGACTGCTATCATGTCTCCCCTAGTCCTTCTTTTCACTAGACTAGACGAGCCCAATTCCTGCAACCGTTCTTCGTATGTTAATACAATCCTTGGTTGTATAAACAGAGGCATAGAATCAAAATCACGTGAAGTATTGGTACCACTTTTGTAACATTCAACTATCATTCAAATGGTCATAAATTGAAGACTACCTGTATGGTTTAGCAATTTTGGATTCTTCATAACCCAATGGGCCCAATACCCAAAACTGTCTGCTAATAAGCCTTCCTTCCTTCCTTCCTTCCTTCCTTCCTTCCTTCCTTCCTTCCTTCCTTCCTTCCTTCCTTCCTTCCTTCCTTCCTTCCTTCCTTCCCTTCCTCCCTCCCTCCCTTCCTCCTTTCTTTCTTTCTTTTTTCTTTCTTTCTTTCCTCCTTCCCTCTCTCTCTCCCTCCCTTCTCTTTCTTTCCTTTCTTCTTTCCTTCTCTTTTATTTCTTTCTTCCTCCCTCCCTCCCTCCCTTCCTTATTCCCTCCCTCCCTCCCTCCTTCCCTCCCTCCCTCTCTTTCTCTCTTTTCCTTCCTTCCTTTCTTTCTTTTCTTTTTCTTTCTTTCCTCCCTCCTTCCCTCCCTCCCTTCTTTCTTTCCTCTTTTCCTTCCTTTCTTCTCTTTTCTTCCTTCCTTCCTTCCTCCCTCCCTTGCTCCCCCTTCCTTATTCCCTCCTTCCCTCCCTCCCTCCATTCTTTCTTTTCCTTCCTTCCTTCCTTCCTTCCTTCCTTCCTTCCTTCCTTCCTTCCTTCCTTCCTTTCTTTCTTTTTCTTTCTTTCCTCCCTCCCTCCCTCCTTCTCTCCTGCCCTCCCTCCCTTCTTTCTTTCCTCTTTTCTTTCCTTCCTTCTCTTTCCTTCCTTACTTCCTCCCTTCCTCCCTCCCTTGCTCCCTTCCTTCTTCCCTCCTGCCTTCCCTTCCCTCCCTCCCTCCCTCCCTCCCTATTCTTGTAAGCTCCAGCTGATCAAATCTATCATACTCTTTCATTATCCCATCCTCTTTTTTTGATCCTGTTCAACTTTTCGGGACATCGAGGGCTCTTCCTCAGAGAGATTTGCTCCCACGGGATGACTGATCCCTAAATTGCCAAACTTTCAAATTCGTAATGACTACTTCCAGTGAACCTTCTGGTTTGACTTCATCTCTAGTCTTGTCCTTATCTTTTCCTGTGCCAAATCCATTGCCTTTCCCCCACCTATGCTAGGACAAGAGCCTTGATAGTACAGTGGTCTAAGCACCCTGTTATTAAGACCAGCTGCCTGCAATTACTGCAGGTTCGAATCTCGCCAAGGCTCAAGGTTGACTCAGCCTTCCATCCTTTCTAAGGTAGGTAAAATGAGGACCTGGTTTGTGGGGGCAATAAGCTGACTTTGTATAAATATACAAAAGGATGAAGGCTATTGCTTAGCGCATTGTAAGCCGCCCTGAGTCTCCGGAGAAGGGCGGCATATAAATCAAATTAAAAAAAAAAAAGACGCCATCCCCCATGAATGGATCCAATCAGATAGTAATCCAGAGAGATCCCTTGGGGAAGGGGAGCTGGGACCGAGCCTCGTGCACAGAAGGAGGAGCCCAGTCCTTTCCTTAACCCGTTCAGCCTGATGCCTACACATTTTCCCGTTGTTCTTTCGCTCGAACGAGTAGCGTTCGTGAAGCGAGAACCTCTCCGGCAAAGAAGGCAGCACCCCACCCAGGGAAGGGCTCCCAGCGTCATGGACTTGGAATTTGCACAGCTTTCTAGCTAAATCCCAGGTCGCAGACGGGGAAGCAAGAGGCAAGCGAAGGACAAAGCTGCCTGCCGGCCTCCATTCTTTGCTACAGGTGCCTATTAGTTTGTGGGCTTTTTTAAGCCTCCTGCCTCCCTGGAGCAGCCCAGCTCTCACGTGGCCCTCGGCACGAGTCGTCCTTGGGAGGTTGTCCTTCAGGAGGGCAGGGACCCATTCAAGCTCCGGGGAGGCTCTTCTCCACAGGGACAAGGAAGGGCCCGTTCGGGCCGCCCTGAAAGAAGGTTGGGATGCCTTCATTTGAGGGGCCCTCGGCGCTCCCTGAGCTGGGCCGACGTTTCATTAGCCCACTAGGTAACAAAATCAGTGCTAGGACTGTGCAACAGTGAAGGACAGTAGAAAACAACCAAGCTCAGAGACCACCAAGGCCCCCACAGTCCTCCTCCTCCTCTTCCTGCTCCTCCTGCTCCAGGGGTAGGTTCTACTTACCTTTACTACCGGTTTGCAACAGGGCCACGCACACGCTTCTGCACATGAGCAGAAGCTTCCTGATGATGTCTGGGTTGGTGGGCGGAGCCTCCTGTCGGTTTTACTACCGGTTATTGCGAACCGGTCCGAACCAGGGGCAACCCACCACTGTCCTGCTCCTCCTCCTGCTCCTCCTCCTGCTTTTGCTCCTCCTCCTCCTCCTGTTCCTGCTCCTCCTGCTCCTCCTGCTCCTCCTCCTGCTCCAGGGGTGGGTTCTACTTACCTTTACTACCAGTTTGCAACAGGACCACGCACACGCTTCTGTGCATGCGCAGAAGCTTCCTGATGATGTCTGGGTCAGTGGACAGAGCCTCCTGTCGGTTTTACTACCGGTTATTACGAACCGGTCCAAACCAGGGGCAACCCACTACTGTCCTACTCCTACTCCTGCTCCTCCTGCTGCTTCTGCTCCTCCTCCTGCTCCTGCTCCTCCTCCAGGGGTGGGTTCTACTTACCTTTACTACCAGTTTGCAACAGGGCCTCCCATGCGTTTCTGCGCATGCACAGAAGCTTCCTGATGATGTCCGGGTCAGTGGGTGGAGCCTCCCACCAGTTTTACTACAGGTTATTGCGAACCGGTTTGAACCAGGGGCAACCCACCACTGTCCTTCTCCTCCTCCTGCTCCTCCTGCTCCTCCTCCTCCTCCTCCTCCTTCTCCTGCTCCAGTGGAGACAGTGTTTTTCAACTTCAGCAACCTTAACGCGTCTGGAGGTCAACGCTCCTAATCTGGGAGTTGATAAATTTGTTTCTTGATTAAGTTAACTTTTAACTTAATCAAGTTTTTGTCTCTTTTAAATGTTTTTAAGAATGAATAAAGTTTTGCTTTTTAAAATTAAAAAAAAAAAAGGAATCTGGATCCTGGATCCTAGCTATAGCTGGCTGGAGAATTCTGGGAGTTGAAGTCCACAAGTCTTAAAGCTGCCAAGTTTGAAGACCTCTGTTCTAAAGGGTAGGATGAAGTTAGTTTATCGAAACTTCACATTTTTATTTTTATTTTTTTTGCATCTGGGAGGAGGGCAAGGAGAAATTCTTACGTCTTTTGGGATCTGGGTTCTGTTTTCTTGAAAAGGAAACCATCACCGAAGAGGCCCCAGGTGAGAGTTGGGGGAGAGCTAGAAAAAAAAAATAAACCCCAACGGAACAAGTTGCTCCATAGGAAGCGGTCGGTGCTTTGAACCAGCGGTGGGCACGTTTCCTGCCGAGGCTGTAGGTTGGAAGTGTGGGCGTCACATTTTTCTGCCACTAAACCCAAGAGAAAGGAGGAGAGGCAGGTTAGATTGAAGTGTTGGAGGATATTACATCATGCTTAGGTTTCGTTTCATTTCATTTTTTTTTTTAAAAAAAATGGGGGTTTGGTTTAGTTTGGTTTTTCGGAGCGGGGGTGATAGCTTCTTTCCCCCTGCTGTTCTTTTTTTTTTGGTTCTTCATCTAGCAACTTGTATCAGGTGCAAATGCTTTCAATGGCCTCCCTCATTTGGAAAGAGGAAAAGAAACATTTGCTATATCTATCTATCTATCTATCTATCTATCTATCTATCTATCTATCTATCTATCTATCATCTATCTATCTATCTATCTATCTATCTATCTATCTATCTATCTATCATCTATCTATCTATCTATCATCTATCTATCTATCATCTATCTATCTATCTATCTATCTATCTATCTATCTATCTATCTATCTATCTATCTATCTATCTATCTATCTATCTCAATATAGGACCTCAATCTACCTCAATGTAGGTCTTTGGTTATTCGGGTTTTCTCCCGCGTAAAATTGGAGGTGTCTTGGCGACGTTTCGACGAAGTCTCATTCGTCATCTTCAGGCTGGTGTTCTCGGCTTTGAGCTTCTAGGAGCAGTGTGTGATTGCATACATACATACATACATACATACATACATACATACATACATACATACATACATACATACATACATATATATATATATATATATATATATATATATATATATATATATATATATATATATATATATATGTTTTTCTTCTAGCCAGGTTTTCCCTACGTAGCCAAGGTTTTTTTGTAGCTCCAGCTCAGTAGAATCTCATCTACTCGGTTCTGGGCTTTTTTTCTTTTCTAACACCTAGCAAGCTCTCACTGCTAGGTGGGAGACCTAAATAGATCCATTTCTAGCTCGTTAGCTGTCATCAGTAGGCCACACCCATCTCCTCCCTGTAAAGGCACAGTATCAATTTTCTTATATATATATATATATATATATTTGTTTATGTAAGTTTTCATGGGTATATATATATGTGTACAGTTAATATCTTGGGTTTCTTCCCGTATAATGGCAAACTTCTAGGGATATGTTTGCCATTACACGGGAAGAAACCCGAGATATTAACTGTACACACACACACACACACACACACACACACACACACACACACGTGTGTGTGTGTGCGTGTGTGTGTTTTTCTTCTAGCCAGGTTTTCCCTAGGTAACCAAGGTTTTTCTGCAACCCTAGCTCAGTAGAATCACATCCACTCGATTCTGGGTTTTTTTCCTTTCTAGCAGCCAGCAAGTTCTTCCTGCTAGTAGTCTCCCACCTAGCAGCAGTTTTGTGGCCACTCAAGAAATAAGTCAGGCACGGGAAGGGTTTTGTGGCTCCCGGTGTTTTCTTTTCTGTGGGAAACGGTTCCAAATGGCTCTTTGAGTGTTTAAGGTTGCAGAGTCCTGGACTAGATGATCTCCGGGGTCCCTTCCAACTCTGTTGTTCTGAGCATGAGCTACATAGCTTTGCACAGCCTGACTCCAGCTTGCCGATATCAGCTCGGTTTGCAAAAGAGCCGAGAGATGTTTGTTGGTAGCTCAAAAGTTTCCATACACCTGAATGGAAAGAATGTGCTCATATCACACTAGGACGAGGAACTCTTAGTCATGGCAATGTTTTGGAGAGCATTGGGGTGGTTCCAGGCTTTCAGGAATGCTTTATTGGCACCCAGGAAAAAAAAAATCATAATGAGATTTATTTATTTATTTATTTATTTATTATATTTCTACACCGCCTTTCTCCTGTAGGACTCAAGGCGGTGTACAGTCAAGAAAACTATAGATACACAAACATCATAAAATTGCTAATTAAAATTATTATTATAACATAGTGTGGCCCAATTAAATAGAACCTAAAATTAGATAACTTGATTGCTTGATTAATTGAGAAGAGCCTCAAATATGTCCAGTTAGAGCACAGGAAACCCCAGGGTTTAATGCTAGACATAGAAGTTTTGGGGGGAAAAAAACATGCAGAAATCTGCTGATAATATAGTAAAAATATCTGAGTGGCTGTTGGACTGCTTTGAACTAGACTTCCTAGATGTGGCGTCTTCCAGTGTGGTCAACGCAAGAAGAGACCAAGAAGAAAAGTTTCTTGGTTTCCACTCAGATATGGTGGGAATAGAAGTTCCAGCTGGTATTTTACTGGGAAATCTAAGATTAACAGATTAATAGAGCTGGAAGGGACCTTGGAGGTCATCTAGTCCAACCCCCTGCCTAAACAGGAAACCCTATACCACTTCAGGCAAATGAACATCTTCTTAGAAACTTCCAGTGTTGGAGCATTCACAAGTTCTAGTGGCAAGCTGTTCCACTGATTAATTGTTCTCACTGTCAGGAAATTTTCTCCTTAATTCCAGGTTGCTTCTCTCCTGGATGAGTTTCCACCCATTGCTTCTTGTCCTGTCCTCAGGTGCTTTGGAGAATAGCTTGACCCCCTCTTCTTTGGGGCAGCCCCTGAGATGATCACGGTTGTTAAGTGAGTCTGATTTCCCCGTCGCCTTTACTTTTCAGAAGGTCGCTTCTTGTATATTTATTGCTTGAGCAGTAAACCTTTTGAGCAGCAACTGAATGTACGGTCCTGATCCTTTGCGCCTGACATGAAGTGGTTTGTGTTAACCCAGCCCCACTGGGAGTAAGGAGCGCAGGAGTAGGTGCCATGTGTAGTGATGCAAAGTTTTCCTCATCCATCCAAATAGGCTCTTTGTTTCAACACATAATAGAAACTCATAACATGACTCACATTCTTCTCAGCTCCCGGGTGGACAACTGCCATTTGTTCTACGTAAGACAACCCTTGAAGGTGACTCTTGTAGAATCCCCTCTACCTTGTGGAAGCTGAATTTGGGGGCCCCAATTTAAAGGGCTGATGCTCCCCTATAAAATCCTACATGAGTTGTGTCTTCAAGAAGATCATTTGATGCCACCAGAACCTGCCAATGTCCACCCTCCAGGAGATAGGAGAACAGGAACCTAGAAGGTCAACTTTCAGTAGCATCATGGAAGAGGGTGACCCCCAAAATTGTCACCCCCCTCCCCATTTTATTCATCCTGAAGGCACTTTCATTCCGAAGTGACCTTCTGTAGGAACGTTGAGATGGAGGACCCATGGCGTACAACGTTGAGTGCAATAAATCACCGTTTTGTTGAAAGGTCTTATCGTATTTTTTAAAAAAAGATCTGTAAACTCTCCAGAATCTGTCGAGGAAGCCTCATCTACATACAGTATATCTTTGCAAATACGAAATAATCTTGGATGCTCTCGATGGAATTTCATCTTGCATTAAGCTGATCTCTTGCAATGGCCTTTGGATGGCTCAGTGCCTGTAGTGCCACCTGCTGGTGCCAAGCCAGGCTGAGCCCACGTACCAGCTTCTCTTTTCTGCGTAAAGGCCCCGTCCACAGAATATGGAATCGGTTGGAAGGGACCTTAGAGGTCTTCTAGTCCAACCCCCTACTCAGGCAGGAGATTCTAGACAAAATGGCTGCCCAGTCTCTTCTTGAAAATCTCCACCACAACTTCTGGACATGTCCCAAAACAGCAGGCCGATGGCCCATGTGAGGAAAAAAAACCACAATGCCTTAAATTTAGAAAATGCTGACACAATGTCAAGCCTTTGAGGTAATCCAAGCTACGAAATGGTCTCCTTTGGAGTAAGGTAGAATAAGAGAACCTTGAGACTTTATTATCCTGGTTTCTTCCTTTCGCATCTTATACTGAAGAACATCAAGGCAGGGATTTTTTTGAGTTTCTTTCACACCTCTTCCTCTTTCTCGGGGACCAAGATTTTTTTATTTATTATTTTTTTTTTGTAAGTCCCTCCTTAACATCTTTTTAAGATAGTGAGGCAGCAGGTGTACAAATTAAATGAATGTTTAAAAACTCCCTCTTTCCTCCCTTAATGGCTCTCTCATTCCTTTCTCCAAATCAGCTTGACGGTCATTTTATTTGTTTCAAATATTCTTTGATTGCTGCCTACTGCAAAATAAATCAGTCAAGTGGGCTCAGCATAGTACAAAATTCAGCATAAATATCAGGCTGGACAATGCGGCCAAAGGGAGGAGAACCAAGAAAATCTTAAATTTCTTTTCTTTCCTTCCTTCCTTCCTTCCTTCCTTCCTTCCTTCCTTCCTTCCTTCCTTCCTTCCTTCCTTCCTTCCTTCCTTCCTTCCTTCCTTCCTCCCTTCCCTTCCCTTCCCTTCCCTTCCCTTCCCTTCCTGTTCTATCTTTCTTTCCTTTTTTCCTTTGTTTTTAAAATCTTTCCTTCGTTCGTTTCTTCCTTCCTTCCCTTCCAATTCTGTCTTTATTTCCTTTCCTTTGTTTTTAAAATCCTTCCTTCCTTCCTGCCTTCCTTCCTCCCTCCCTCCCTCCCTCTCTCTTCTTTCTTTCCTTTCTTTTTCCTGTTTTTAAAATCCTACCTTCCTTCCTTCCTCCCCTGATTTCTTTCTCAATGGCTGTTAATGTGAAAAATGAGAAAACTGATTCTCTCACACACACATCACATCCATCACATAAATTGGGACCGTCAAGAATTTACATGAAATAAGAGCCACAAAAATAAGGAGCTCGGAATGCATGGAAGAAATATGCTCTGGCATTCTGAGTGCAAAATCCTTATATTTTTGGTGCAGATTATCCTTGATTACCAAGCTTGTGTTTTAACACCTGTGTAAAGTTGACTCTCCTTTAATGCAAGAAAGGCCAAAAAAAACCTGGGCTCTGTTTACCTGTTTCACCTGGGTACTGAATTAACCTGGATTTACAAAATCCAAGGGAGCAGAATAATTCAGGCAGGATTCGCACAACTCCCCACAAATCTAACCAAGGTTAATAGTAGCCCACCTTCTTGCTTTCTCCACGTAATGCTCATTGTCCTGGATGAGATGGGGAGGGGGCTTCTTGGGGCAAGGAACTGGAGCCCGGGATGAGGAGGAAGAAACAGAATTTAGCTCCAATTTGAAACCACAAATCTTTGTTATAAGGGAATTAAGCCCTCGGATGGTCCTTAATAATTTGTTTTTTTTTTCCTTTTGAAAGAGAGCTCAAATAAGGACTGTATAGGAATGAGGGTTTTCCAGATTGAAAATGATGCTAAGATCGTTTGGAAAAATCACCGTGAAAGAGCATCTCGCTTGTCCACTGGAAATTGGATCCAGCCAATTCCTAACCCAAATGCCCAAGTATAAATTACCCCGCGCCCCCCCAATCAAGGGAAAACTGGTTTTTGGAAAATGCTGGGTATGCCACAGGCCGATACTCTCGATCAAGAATCTTACTACAATCTCAGTTTCACCTAAGTTTTTTTTTATTAACAACCTGTGGGAAACCCAATTCAGACGTGTTTGTAGTTCTTCCTTCAAAGGCCCCCCTCTCCGAAAACATGAGCTCCCCCGCCCCCTTATTCCCTTTCCAGGTACATCTCCATCAAATCCCTCGCACGTCCAGATGGATGGATTCAAGTGTCAGCAGGACAGGCTGTTAGAAGAAAAATCCAGTCCGGTTCCAAGCTGGGGGAGAAAAGACGCTGGAATTAAAACGGAGGCCGATTGGAAAGAAGGACTCTGTTTATCGATGAGCAGAAGCAACCGCAGCATGTAGTTCTGGGACAGCTGACCAAATGGGGTTGGGATAGGAGGGATACATTCTTTGGGTTTTTGTGTGAAATGTGTGTGAAATGCTCCCAGGGGGTTGTGCAATATAGTGTTTTGTGTCCTTTGCTATTCTAATTGTGGTGGGTTAATCCTATTTGGTCCTAAAAGTCATGTCCTGTTCTTAGAATTTGGGTGGGTGGGAAGGGGATGTACATTCTTAATCCCATTAACTGGACCTGAAGGTGTTTTGTTTGTGGCTGGCCTGGATTTCTTTCTTTCTTTCTTTCTTTCTTTCTTTCTTTCTTTCTTTCTTTCTTTCTTTCTTTCTTTCTTTCTTTCTTTCTTTCTTTCTTTCTTTCTTTCTTTCTTTCTTTCTTTCTTTCTTTCTTTCTTTCTTTCTTTCTTTCTTTCTTTCTTTCTTTCTTTCTCTTCTCTTCCTTCCTTCCTTCCTTCCTTCCTTCCTTCCTTCCTTCCTTCCTTTCTTTCTTTCTTTCTCTTTCTTTCTTTCTTTTTTTCCCCTTTCTCTTTCTCGTTCTCGTTCTTTTTCTTTCTTTCCTTTCTTTTGTCAAACTTGGCAACTCCAAGACCTGTGGACCCCCAACTCCCAGAATTCCCCAGCCTGGATTTCTTAATGGGCACCAAAATCTCCATCTCTTCAGGCATCTGCTGGAGGTTGTGGAGGGGGCTGCTTTCTGCCTCGGTTGAGATTTTTCTCTCCATTTCTCCTTCGGGGAAATCTACTATTCTGCCTCTTTTAATATTTCCCCCAAATATTTCATTCTGGGGGGGAGGGGAGGGTTAGCCCTTCTGCTGGGCCTTCTTCCCCACCCCCACCCACCCACAGAGCCGTTTTTGGAGGGAGGCTACCCACATACTTGGGTTGTTTCCATCATGCCACCCCATCACTCCTATCCCTGGCATCGGGTGAGGAAGAGACGTGCAGCGCACGTGTGAGTTTCTGCTCAGGGAGGACATTCGGAGGCTCCTGGCCAGCCCCCTCCCAGCCCCACAGGAGGAGGGAGGGAGGGAGGGAGGGGCGTGGCCCAGGTAGGGAGTTCCTGATGACGCACACTTCCATATATGGGCAGCCCAGGCGGGGCTTGCAAGCAGATTTAAGCTCCCTCCCGGCCGGCAGCAAGGCAGAAGTGAGGAAGAGCGATCCCTGGGCTCGCGTGTTGGGGGAATCGTCGTGGGAATCGGGCACTCCGAGCCGTTGTAAGCCCCCCGCAAGGGTTGTTTCCCACCGGCCAGGATGGTGATCGAGGTGGTGGTGCCGCTGGACAGCTCCGGCTTGGCTCGGTTGTTGAGGGACCCGCAGGAAAGCGGGCGCACGTTGGTGCTGGACTGCCGGCCGTTCCTGGCTTACTGCCAGGCTCACCTGCTGGACGCCCGGCCGGTGCATTGGAACGGGCTGCTGCGGCGGAGATCGCGGGGCCGGAGCGGCGTCAGCTTGGAGTGGCTGGTGCCGGATCGGGCTCTCCTGGCTCGGCTCCGGAAAGGCGAGCTGGCTCACCTGGTGGTGCTGGACGAAACCGGCGGCTCCGTCTCGGCTCTGCGCCCGGACAGCCTGGTCAGGCTGCTACTCGACGCGCTGCTGCGGGAGGAGCGGGCCGGCACGTCGCACATCTACCTGCTGGCAGGTAAGAAACACACAAACACACAGACCCACACAAAGCGTAGGGCTGGGGGAAGAGGCAGGGCGAAAGGACGGGGTCCGCACCCGGCTGGCAAGTTAAGAACCCCCCCCCACACACAAACACACACACACACACACACACACACACACACACACAAAGACACACACACAACGCCTAGGGCTGGGGGCAGAGGGAAGGCAAAGAGATGGGGGTCCGCACCTGGCTGGCAAGGTATGAAACCGGCCTGGAGTTCCTACACACAACACAACACAACACAACACAACACAACACAACACAACACAACACAACACAACACAACATACAATGCCTAGGGCTGGGGGCAGAGGGAAGGCAAAGAGATGGAGTCTGCACCCGGACTGCAAGGTATGAAACCGGCCTGGAGTTCCTACACACACACACAACACAACACAACACAACACAACACAACATACAATGCCTAGGGCTGGGGGCAGAGGGAAGGCAAAGAGATGGAGTCTGCACCCGGACTGCAAGGTATGAAACCGGCCTGGAGTTCCTACACACACACACAACACAACACAACACAACACAACACAACACAACACAACATACAATGCCTAGGGCTGGGGGCAGAGGGAAGGCAAAGAGATGGGGGTCTACATCCAGCTGGCAAGGTAAGAAGTCGGCCTGGAGTTCTTACACACACACACACACACAACACAACACAACACAACACAACACACACACAATGCCTAGGGCTGGGAGCAGAGGCAGGGCAAAGCAATGGGGTCTGCACCTGGCTGGCAAGGTAAAAAGCTGGCCTGGAGTTCCTACACACACACACACACAACACAACACAACACAACACAACACAACACAACACAATTTACGGGGGTGATTTTTATTATATGAATTTATTAGATGGCTCTTCTTTTATTAGTTTCACCGTTTTATATGAGGTTTTTTAATGAGGTTTACATGAGGTTTTATATTTCTGTAAGCTGCTTTGGGTCACCATGTGTGAAGGGGCGGCAAAATAAATAAATAAATAAATAAATAAATAAATAAATAAATAAATAAATAAATAAGTAAGTAAGTAAGTAAGTAAGTAAGTAAGTAAGTTAGTAAGTAAGTAAGTTAGTAAGTTAGTAAGTTAGTAAGTTAGTAAGTTAGTAAGTTAGTAAGTTAGTAAGTTAGTAAGTTAGTAAGTTAGTAAGTTAGTAAGTAAGTTAGTAAGTAAATAAATAAATAAATAAGTTAGTAAATAAATAAGTTAATAAGTTAGTAAGTAAGTAAGTCAGTCAGTCAATCAATCAATCAATCAATCAATAAGCAAGCAAGCAAGCAAGCAAGCTATTTTGCTTTATACAATCTGGATTCACACATTACATCCTAAACCAGGGTCAACCCACACATTGTACCACGGGTTCATGTCATGCCTAGACACCGTTCCACTTCCTGGGCACAGTATGGTGCTGGAGGATGGTTGGTTCCTCACCATCTGACCCTCGAAATACCCAACTGTCTATTTTAGGCTAGTAGGGCAGGTTCTGTGAACTCAAAAGATGCCTTCAAGGAAAGACAGAACGGGGAGCATCTGCTGAGGATTGGTGATAGAAATCTTGGCCTCTCTCTTCTGTAAGAGAAAATCTTTACAGAACTAAAGCATAATATTATCAGGATGATCCCAGGAGCACGGCCAAAAAAGTCAAAGATGTCAACCATTCTCATGGTATGATGGATACTCCATCACCCCAACTTGCGACTTCTTCCTTTGGGGTGATGGGCGACTTGTTCATGACCTGCCCATCATAAATGCATTTTTGGATTGTGTGGCATCTCATTAAAAAGGCATGAATGCTCAATCTCGGGCAAAGTGGAACATCAGGGCCAGGTTTCATTCCGACTTCCAAGGAGATTCCAGCTGGGAATCTTGTAGTAGGAATTAAACTGGATGGGTGCCCGGTTTGATGCCCCCAAAATCTATAGTTTGGCACATCTGCAATTATTTCTTTCCACAGTCGAGCATAGGTGTCAATGACATCCTTTGTGTCTGGATCTTCCTGCGAGATTTTGGCTCTTGCTTCCTCACTTGGTCCTCCCTCGGTCATGCCTCAATGCTTAGGCCAAATGAAAAACAGCCCATGTTAGCATTCTTGGACTATCCAAACATGGTTTAGCATCTCCTCAATCAGATCACTTCGCAAATATTAGCCGTGGCTTCTCCTTCTTACCACCGAAGCGCATAAAATTATACTCTGAACTAAAAATGTCCCTTCCTTACTTGCTTTGAGTCCTTTCCGCTGGCAGATGTGAGTCATTATTATTATTATTTTTAATTTGATTTATATGCCGCCCTTCTCCGGAGACTCAGGGCGGCTTACAATGCATTAAGCAATAGCCTTCATACTTTAGTATATTTATACAAAGTCAGCTTCTTGCCCCCACAAACTGGGTCCTCATTTAACGTACCTTAGAAAGGATGGAAGGCTGAGTCAACCTTGAGCCTGGTGAGATTCGAACCTGCAGTAATTGCAGGCAGCTGGTCTTAATAACAGGGTGCTTTAGACCACTGTACTAGAGACAGTTTGGGCTAGTGGTTAAGGCCCTGGGCTAGAAAGCAGCAGGAGAATCTTGAGTTCAAGTCCTACCTTAGCCATCAAAGCCAACTTGGGTTGACTTTTTTTTTTTTAATTTGATTTATATGGCGCCCTTCTCCGGAGACTCAGGGTGGCTTAAGATGTGCTCAGCAATAGCCTTCATCCTTTTGTATATTTATACAAAGTCAGCTTATTGCCCCCACAACTGGGTCCTCAATTTACCTACCTTAGAAAGGATGGAAGGCTGAGTCAACCTTGAGCCTTGGCGAGATTCGAACCTGCAGTAATTGCAGGCAGCTGGTCTTAATAACCAGCTTAATAACAGGGTGCCTTAGACCACTGTACTACCAAGGCTCTTTGGACTTGATTTGGGCTGGTCCCTCTCTCTCTCTCTCTCAGCCCAACCCACAACACAGTTGTTCTTGTGTGGAAAATAGGAGGAGGAAGTTGTGTGTTGGATATATTCTCTGGCTTGAGTTATTTGTAAAAATAAATAAATAAAGGCAGAATAGAAATATTAAAATAAAACTAAGAATAAAGGCTTCTTCCAGCAGATGTTTTTAAGTGGCCTTTCTCAGCCTTAGCAGCTTTTCCGAGGGGTGGATTCCCCATTCCCAAAATTCCCCAGCGGGCTGGAGAATTCCCCAGACGACTTGGGAATTCTGGGAGTTGAGGTCCACCTCTTCAGAAAACTGCCAGAGTTGGGAAACACTGCTTTTAGGCGTGGGCAAAGGATGTCCTGCTTGCTGCTTAACCAGGTTTCCCCGTCCAGACGGAAATAGTTTGGAAAGGTAGCTATTATCTCCTGTCTCCCAACTCAACAGCCCACTTCCTTCCAATCTCTCTCATCTAGGTGGCTTTGAACACTTCCAAGCCAACTTCCCAGAATTGTGTGCCGTGGCACCACCTACCTTGGCGCCTTCCCCGGCCTTGAGAAGCCCTGAAGACAATGGCGCAGAAGTGGTGACACCCTTGTATGACCAGGTAAGTTCCTGGACCAGGGAAAAGTGTAGAGCGAAACGGATAAGAAGCAGCTACAGACCTACTGACACACCTGTAATTCCCCAAGCCAAATATATATGTTTTTTTTTTTTTAATTAATCTTCTGGCCTGCTTTAATTAAACTGTCTAGACTTTGTTGAGTGAGTAATCCTTTGGTGAAATGATTGCAACTGACAAGGGAGAAGAGCTGCATTTCCCTTTATTCATTCAGGCTTTTCTTAAGGCTTGGAGCCGAGTTTGGATTTTAGCTGTCACATCTCATAATCATTTTCTAAATCAATTAATTATGTTTTAATGGCCTATTGCAACCATCTCCGGGCAGGAATGTCTTGGAGATAACGAAGGGGGGGGGGGGGGTATGAAGATTTGTCTCTTCATGTTTCCTCCTTGGTGGCTTAATTGCAGGTTATACCAGAGCCAAAATAGTCGTAAAGTCCCTTTAATTCTCAGCCGTCATCCATTCTATAATTACATCTCCTGTTAATGAATTAATGCAATTTAACCCAGAAGTCTTCAACAGAGACGCTTCTTTCTCCTCCTGACATTTGGAAGTTTCTTCTCATTCTGCTGAGTGGCCAATGATGGAAAACTGACTGTGATTTGCAACAGTTTATATGCTCAGAGTTTTTCACGCCACTTTACATTCACGCCCCATTCAAAAGTGGGCTTCATTTGTATTAAACCTCTGCCTTTCTATTTGGAAGTAAGACCCAGATATCTAGAGAACAAACTCACTTGCATTTAAGTTTTGCTTCAACATTAGCCATAAGAGGGAATAAAAGGAGGAATAAGAATTTCCTAGAATTAAGGAGAAATTAAGTGCCTTGGTAGCACAGTGGTCTAAGGCACCCTGTTATTAAGCTGGTTATTACGACCAGCTGCCTGCAATTACTGCAGGTTCAAATCTCGCCAAGGCTCAAGGTTGACTCAGCCTTCCATCCTTTCTAAGGTAGGTAAAATGAGGACCCAGTTTGTGGGGGCAATAAGCTGACTTTGTAAAAATATACAAAAGTATGAAGGCTATTGCTTAATGCATTGTAAGCCACCCTGAGTCTCCGGAGAAGGGCGGCATATAAATCAAATTAAAAAAAAAAAATCCTGACAGTGAGAACAGTCAATCAGTGGAAGGGCTGGAGAATTCTGGGAGTTGAAGTCCACAAGTCTTAAAGCTGCCAAGTTTGAAGACCTCTGCTTTAGAAGTTATGGGTGCTCCAACACTGGAGGTCTTCAAGGAACCTCAAGCAGAAGGTTGGACTAGAAGACCTGCAAGGTCCCTTCCAACTGTTAACTGGATGCAAGACTTAGTGGACATCCATAAAGCTATACTGAAGAGCTATTCTGTCTAATTGATGGACCCCCAAAGTTGAACATTGTCTTCTTGGTTCTTCTCTTTTCAGGATGGACCGGTGGAGATCCTACCCTTCCTTTACTTGGGTAGCTGTTACCATTCTTCCAACCGAGAGGTGCTGGAGTCACTGGGAATCACAGCGGTCCTTAACGTCTCTTCCAGTTGTCCCAACTACTTTGAAGGACACTTCCTGTACAAGAGCATTCCGGTAGAAGACAATCACATGGCCGATATCAGCATATGGTTCCAGGAAGCCATAGATTTCATCATTTGGAGAAACCCATGGTTTCTAGGGTAAACTGGAAGGCCGTCATTCGGCCTCTTGGCCTTCGGAAGGATGGTGGAGGGTCTCCTTTGGTTGACACGATGAAGTCATTGGAAGAAACAAGGCTGAATTACTGTAGTTGGCCTGGTTTGATCTGTTGGGTGGAAGGGATAAGGATGATGCTAGTCAAGGGGAGAAGCAACCTAGAACTAAGGAGAAATTTCCTGACAGTGAGAACAGTTAATCAGTGGAACAACTTGCCTGCAGAAGTTGTGAATGCTCCAACACTGGAGATTTTTAAGAAGATGTTGGATAACCATTTGTCTGAAATGGTATAGGGTTTCCTGCCTAAGCAGGGGGTGGATAGAAGACCTCCAAGGTCCCTTCCAGATTCTCTTCTCTTCTCTTCTCTTCTCTTCTCTTCTCTTCTCTTCTCTTCTCTTCTCTTCTCTTCTACTCTACTCTACTCTACTCTACTCTACTCTACTCTACTCTACTCTACTCTACTCTACTCTACTCTACTCTACTCTACTCTACTCTACTCTACTCCATTCTATTCTACTCTACTCTACTCTACTCTACTCTACTCCATTCTATTCTATTCTATTCTACTCCACTCCACTCCACTCCACTCCACTCCACTCCACCCCACCCCACCCCACCCCACCCCACCCCACCCTACCCTACCCTACCCTACCCTACCCTACCCTACCCTACCCTATCCTATCCTATCCTATCCTATCCTATCCTATCCTATCCTATCCTATCCTATCCTATCCTATCCTATCCTATCCTATCCTAATTTCTAGTCATAAAAACTTTTCCAGAGGCAAAACATTCCTATTTACACCATTAAACCACTCTAAATCGTCAATAACTGATGAAAATCATAGTGCTGGCATTTGGCCATTTTTGCCACAAAATGTTGATGATGTGATCTTGAAACTGGGTGCTAGTGGGAGGAGGGGGCATCTCTAGGTTGCCGGTCGTTGTTTTAAGAATATCTGCAGAGAACTAAATTAAGCCAACTTGTGGTCTCTTTGGGTGAACGTTCTATTATACGGCCGTACATGGGAATACGATACAATCGTGACTCATATCCAACTCGTTACATAATTAGGAGGCCTGCTTTAAAGATGAGGCTAGAGCTTTGGATCTGTTTATGGAGGATGGGTCTTTCAGAGAACAGCAGTAGCTAAATATAGAGTTTGCAAGCTAATGTTCTGGAATCAGTTAAAGTTCTAGATCCAGTTTTTCCAAAGGGCAGTTGGAGAGACAAGAGGTCCTGTGTCTTTCCTGTGAATTTTACGGAGCAGCTGGTAATCTGAGAAAGATCCTACCCGAGCAATGTTTAACATGAGAAGCTGTTTCCTAGACCAATGGTCTTTAAACCAACTTTAAACCCAGGTTTAAGCCCCGGCGAGCTTTGATGGCTGAGGAACTCTAGGAGTTGAAGTCCACAAGTTTTAAAATTGCCCAAGTTGGAGACTCAAGTCCTAGACCAAGTGGGAAATTAGCAGATTAACAGAGTTGGGAGGAACCTGGGAGAGGTCTTCTAGTCCAACCCCCTGTTTAATTTAATTAATTGAATTTAATTAATTCAATTTATATGCCGCCCCTCTCCGAAGACTCAGGGCGGCAAGGTACCTGTTCAAGCAGATACCATTTCAGACAAATAAATAAAGTTCTGTCTTCAACTGATGAATGGACACCAAACACTGAACGTTCTCCCCTTGGTTTGAGCTATCAGATCTCTTCAATTTGGAGCAAATTGGAGCAAGAAGGTTGCTTCGGCCATCCTTCCAAGAGTTACACCTTGCCAGGTGGAACCATGAGACCTCATCACCCCCATTCTCTGCCACCCCAGGACAGTCAAAGGGTCTTTTTTTTTAGGCATGGTGGTTTTCCTAAGGTCTTCCTCCCCACCTCTGATCTTCTCCTCTCCTCTTCTCTCTCTCTCTCTGCAGACTCTGTGAAGGCTAGCGGTGGGCATGTGCTGGTACACTGCCAAGCGGGCATCTCTCGCTCCGCCACCATCTGCCTCGCCTACCTGATCCAGAGCCGCCGGGTGCGGCTGGAGGAAGCCTTCGATTTTGTCAAACAGCGCCGTGGGGTCATCTCGCCCAATTTCGGCTTCATGGGACAGCTCCTGCAGTTCGAGACCGAGGTGCTGTGCCATTAGCCCACCGCTTCTCGTCGCTCTGCGGAGGAGGAGGAGGAGGAGGCCAAGAGGGGCTCCTTACGGACGACAGATTTGGGAGTGGGTGGGGGCACTTCTGTTTACATCCCAGATGGGGAAAAGAAGGGGGGAGCCATGCCCTTCCCCCACCCACTCCTCCACCCCGCTCGGACTTCTCCTCCGCCATGTGAAATTGGCTTTTATTGCATGACTATGAAAGGAGAAAAGCGAATAAGCTGGAAACGAAGAGAAATAAATGTGAGACAAGAGGTTCAGCCCCATTAGCAAGGAACTGCTCGGCTCCCCTCGGGCGAACCGTCCCCCATCCGAAGAGAGCCAAATGTTATTTATTTGTCTGTTGTCCGCGCGAATCCCACTGACTGCTAGTTTTGGATGCATTGCATAAATCAACCAGAGTAACAGGTGATCCTCGATGTACAACCACCATTGAGCCCGGCGTTGAGGGCGCCAAGTGAGAGACATGGGTTGAGTGAGTTTCCCCCACCCCCCCATTTTATGACTTTTCTCGCCGCATTTGTTAAACGAATCACGGCAGTTGTTAAGCTAGCAACCGGGTCATGAAGCAAATTCGGGTTTCCCCATTGACTTTGCTGCTCAGAAGGTCCCCCCAAAGAAAATCACATGACATCCCACACCCTCCAACCCCCCAGGGACACAGCCACCGTCATAAATGCGAGTCAGTTTTCAAGCCTCCGAACTGGGGATCCTGCAACGTAAGGTCGTAAGCGTGAAAAACGGCCAGACTTGCAAGTCACTTTTTCCCAGCGCTGTTCTAACTCTGAACCGTCACTAAATGAACCGTCATAAATCAAGGACTACCTGTCCCTCCCTTTGCATCCTCCAAAATTGGACACGGGGCCATTTCTTTCTAGCCCAGGTGACTAAATCCTTGGGTGTCTCGGAGGACGTCAAGTTATAGACTGAAATCGGCGCATTTTTTTTTAATTATTATTAAAAAGTCATAATGTGTATTAAAATGACAGTTTTTTTATTAAAAAAAAGAGGTAAAAAAAAGAGGTTCAGATTGCTAATGGTTTTATGCATTGGATAGTGGGAGCAGGTTCAGGTTGATGGACAGCTGAGACCTTGCTATGCTGTCGGTCATCAGTTGCCTTGGGTAGACCATTACGTTGAGTACAGTAATATGAACATGTACATGTCCAAAGTGACATTGATATGTTCTTTTTTGCCATGACTTCAATGCCCGAAAGTTCATTTGTGCTAAAGCTGGAAAAAGTTGACTTGTACTTTGGAGGAACAGCTTAGAAGCCCCCTAAGGTGGAAGTACCGACTGAAGAGAATATTTGTAGCTCAGGGTTGAATTCTGGGGTCCTTGGTGCTCTCTGCGCACAGCTGTTTTCTTGAAAACCTTTCATTGCCAAAGTAGGTAGCGTCATCAGGGCTAGAAGGGAGAGGGGTGTGAAGACCAAACCCCGTTCTCCTTTAGCACTGAGGATGTTACCTACCTACCTTTGGTAGTGAAACATCTGCAAGAAAACCAGTGAACAGAGAGAGAGATGTCTAAATCAGGGGTCTCCAACCTTGGCAACTTGAAGACTTGTGGACTTCAACTCCCAGAATTCCTCAGCCAGCAAAGGAATTCTGGGAGTTGAAGCCCACAAGTCTTTAAGACCCCTAGTCCAAATGTCCATTGTCATCTAACTGAGGGACAACATTTTATTCCCTTCTCTGCTAAACATCTCAGTGTCTTGGTCAGCTGTACCCATGGGGCCTCACTTTGCATTTCTTGACCATTTGTGGCATGAAAAGACGTTGAGAAATCCCACTGGAGCCCCCGAAGATTGAAGTGGCCTGAACGACAGATGAGTTTGCTCTCTAGAAAGCCCATAGCTAGGTAGGCGTCGGCCTCCGAGCATCTTCAGTTGGCTGAAGGATGCCAAGCCTTAAATCCTGGCTTGCAAATCACCCTAGTTGAGTTCACGCAACAACATGCTTGGGGCACATTAGTGCAGGGCTCTCCAAACGTCGCCCTCCCCTTTAAGACTCGTGGACTTCAACTCCCAGAATTCCCTAGCTAGCTAGCCATGCTGGCTGAGGAATTCTGGGAGTTGAAGTCCACAAGTCTTAAAGGGGGTCACGTTCGGAGACCCCTGCGTTATTAGTGCCTTGCGTGAAACACACACTAGTGTTTCCCATCCAGATAGCCTAATCTGGCACCTTTGGGTCAGACGAACCAACAATCGACAATGGAAATGTGTTGTGTGGACAGAATTGTCCAACTGGGATGAAGGTCGACCTCCCCATCTGTGAAGTGAAATGGGACAATTCGGGGTCCTCTTTCTCTTTGAGCACAATCATCGGGGGCAGGGAAGAGGAGGGTCTGGAGCAGTGGTGGATTGGGCCCCAAACTTCTCCCTTCCACTCTCTCACTCTCCCAAAAAGCAATACTCACTTGTTCCTACCATGCGTGTGCTGTTAGGAGAACCTCTTTCTTGAAGGACATTGATTTCAAAATGTCTTCTGCACTTTATATTTATTATCACCTGTTGCAATAAACAACCACTTTTTATATGGCAGGATGTGTCACTGCGTTTTTTTATTTACCAGCTGAGCTCTCATTTCTGGCCTATCAGACTTTCCGTAGCTTGCCAAGAATTGTTATCAGTAAGCTAAACTGCGCATGTCTCTCCACCCATATTCCTACACATTCTCACACTTTTCTTTCTTCTCTTGCCAAGAGACATCCGGCTGCTGAGAAGTAGCCGATAAGAACTTTTGCAAAAATGTAACAATTAATTTCTTTTAGATAGTAAGATGTTTTATTTTCTTTATAACAAATAAATGAGTTTTCTTAGAAGATATATCTTCGGGTTTGTTTTCTTAAAAGTATGCTGGCAAGGAAAAGTCTCGATCCACTCCTCTTAATCAAGGTGTGATTATCCCAAAGGCAGAATGGGATTAATCAGCGCCCTGACACCTGGTAGCAGAGGATGGTTTCGATCCATCGACCTCTTAATCAAGGTGCTATTATCCCAAAGGCAGGATGGGATTAATCAGCGCCCTGACAGGATGTGTGTCTCAAAATGCTTGCTTGGTTGGGTGAGGGTGAGGGTCCTTTATTTATCGCCTGTAGGACGAAATAATTCATTTGCCCTCAGCGTGCTTAAGAGGAATGCCCGGCGGCATGGTAAACAAAAAGTCAAAATGGCGGCAATGATGTTGTATTCACAGCTCCACTTGTTCAGGAATTTCCAGCTTGGATGCTTGGCTGACAATCTAAGCATGCCCGGTTATCCTCATCTTCTTTTAAAGACCCCATAATCCCTTGCAGGTTGGAGTCTTGGCCAACTGAATGGAGCTGAGTGTTTACTGGCCGGATGCCTTTCCTGTTGCCAATGCGGAGTTTTATTCGGCAGATATATTCTCACTGTGCCCAGAGAGGGAAATATCTGCCTCTACCTAGGATCGAACTCACAGCCTCCTGATTGTGAGGGGAGAGCTCCAATTCTAGGCCACTGCATCGTTCTAAGCATACCCAGTGATCTACCAATAAAATAATGGAGGCTTCGTTTATGCAACACCCTAAGCCATGGTTTGCTTAACCTCGGTTGACTGAATAAGCCACGTTACTCAGTTCACACAACCTATTGTGTTAAATTATGTTAGGGTCGCCATTTTGAAATCCTTATTGATGAGGCCCTATAGAAAACTCTCGGTCTCTTTCATGACCCACAAAGCAGCATCTGCAGCAAACCACAAACATGATGATGCACACAAGGATGTCGTGGCTAAAGATGGCATTATGATGTATTTATAACTTGACATGAGTGTGTCAGGTGGTTGTCGTTGTGGAACGTCACATTTTATAATTTGCTCCCCTCCCCACCCCCACCCCCCAAAATAAACAAGGAGCTAGCCTTCCTTGACTTCATGGAGCTTGATGGAGCTTCTAGTCATCAGGGTCTATACACTCAATCATGGTTTGTTTAATCAACCATAATGACCCAGTTGACATGTAACAACCCATAACCTGTGGTTAGAACAGAGAACATCATCAGAGTTGGAAGGGACATTAGAGGTCTTCTAGTCCAACTTCCTGCTCAAGCAGGAGACCATAGACCATTTGTATGACTGTCCAGTCTTTTCTTAAAAGTCTCCAGTGATGGAACATCTACAACTTCTGGAGGCAAGTTCTGCCATTGGTTGATTGTTCTCACTGTTAGGAACTTTCTCCTTAATTCTAGATTGCTTCTCTCTTTAGTTCTTGGTTGCTTGTCTAGGTTGACAAATCCTCTTCTCTTCTCTTCTCTTCTCTTCTCTTCTCTTCTCTTCTCTTCTCTTCTCTTCTCTTCTCTTCTCTTCTCTTCTCTTCTCTTCTCTTCTCTTCTCTTCTCTTCTCTTCTCTTCTCTTCTCTTCTCATCTCTTGTCTTGTCTTGTCTTGTCTTGTCTTGTCTTGTCTTGTCTTGTCTTGTCTTGTCTTGTCTTGTCTTGTCTTGTCTTGTCTTCCCTTCCCTTCCCTTCCCTTCCCTTCCCTTCCCTTCCCTTCTCTTCCCATCCCTTCGGGTTCACTGTCTTGAGGACCAGCTGGGTCACAGATGGATTCTTCAATGAAAAACAAAGACCCTTCTCCCCTTCCTGTTCTGGTGGCCTAGAGCTCAGCTGACCTCTGCATGGTGTGGTTCCTCAGGAAGCCAACAAGCCACTTTCTCTGCCCAGGGATTGTCCCTCTGGACTGAAGTCCAAGGCACCTTGTGTCCCGAGCAGGAAGAACACATGGGCACTTGGTTGAGGGACAGAGCCATCTAATCTTCCTTAGGGCCAAGAGGACCACATGAAAAGTGCAGCTGACCCTGGTCCCAACTGATCCTGTGGAGAACGCAACACTCAAGCCCTGGTGCTCGGCAGCCTTATTTCTCTTGCCTACCCTTCCCTGTTGCAACAGGTTCTGAATCGGAGTCAGATTTTCCAACCGACCTCCCGCTGATCTCTGCAGGAAGAGATCAAATCTCCAAACTTTCTTTCTTTCTTTCTTTCTTTCTTTCTTTCTTTCTTTCTTTCTTTCTTTCTTTCTTTCTTTCTTTCTTTCTTTCTTTCCTTCCTTCCTTCCTTCCTTCCTTCCTTCCTTCCTTCCTTCCGCTTTCTTTCTTTCTTTCTTTTTCTTCCCTTTTGTTCATTCGTTTCTTCCTTCCTTCCTTCCTTCCTTCCTTTTTCTTCCTTTCTTCCTTTCCTTTTTCTTCCTTCCTTCCTCTTCCTTCCTTCCTTCCTTTTTCTTCCCTCCTTCCTTCCTTTTTCTTCCTTTTTCTTCCTTCCTTCCTTCCTTCCTCCCTTTCTTTTTTCCTTCCTTCCTTTCCTTTTTCTTCCTTCCTTCCTCTTCCTTCCTTCCTTTCTTCTTCCTCCTTCCTTTCCTTCCTTCCTTCCTTTTTCTTCCCTCCTTCCTTCCTTCCTTTTTCTTCCTTCCTTCCTCTTCCTTCCTTCCTTTCTTCTTCCTCCTTCCTTCCTTTCCTTCCTTCCTTCCTTTTTCTTCCTTCCTTCCTTCCTTCCTCTTCCTTCCTTCCTTTCTTCTTCCTCCTTCCTTTCCTCCCTTCCTTTTTCTTCCTTCCTTCCTTCCTTCCTTCCTTCCTTCCTTCCTTCCTTCCTTCCTTCCTTCCTTCTGTAAATCACGTGACCCTGGAGATGCTGCAATGGTCATAAGCGTGGGAAATGGTCATGTCACTTTCTCCAGTGCTGTTGTAACTTTGGTCACTAAGCGAACCACTATAACTCAAAGGCTACCTGTAGCACATCTGGGGAGGCAAATAGTACCTTGACCTCTGTCCTTTCTCTCCATTCAGGAGGTGAATTGCCTGGCTTAGTTCCTTCAGGGTGGACTGTATTTCACAGCTGAGAAGCAGAATCGTCAAAAGGTAAAATCCCTCATCTGTAGGGGGTGGGGGGGTGGGGAAATGTAATTAATGTCCATTTGCATTATGGTGCCGGCACCCAAAACGTTGCGTGCGAGATCGAAAATGCAAAGTGTGTAGCCACAAATGCACCCCCGGAACCCCTCTTGTGTGCAGGTGTGTGCGTGTGCCTGAGCAGTGAGTCAATGTACCACAACTAAGTTTAGGAGCTGCGTTGGAGAAGAGCCCACAAGGAGACTCACGGAAACATCTGGAGCGGCACGATGTGCTCGGGCGCTGTGGCAAGCGAGTGGGCTGTGATGAAGCAGCAGAGCTGATTAAACCGAGCCCCAGTGGAATATTTCTGGCTGGCTGGGTGGGTGGGAAGTGACAAGCAGTCACGGACCGCACGTGGGTTTCTTCTCAAGACCCAGCGGGAGGGAGGCGAAAGAATCTTTAACGCAAGACGTAAGAAGCACCGCTTCTTCGCAAGTCACTAGGGCGAAGGGCCTGGGGTGAAGGGAGCTGCATCCGTGAATGGTTGATGGAAGAATGTAATCTAGATTTACTTCAAGAAAAAAAGGAGGGCGGGAAGCCAGCAGGAAGGAGAAACAAGGAGAAGAAAAAGAGAATAAAGGCATGGAGATTTAATGGTTTTTTTTTTTTTTTTATTTGATTTATATGCCGCCCTTCTCCGGAGACTCAGGGCGGCTTACAGTGCGTTAAGCAATAGCCTTCATCCTTTTGTATATTTATACAAAGTCAGTTTATTGCCCCCACAAACCCGGTCCTCATTTCACCTACCTTAGAAAGGATGGAAGGCTGAGTCAACCTTGAGCCTTGGCGAGATTCGAACCTGCAGTAATTGCAGGCATCTGGTCTTAATAACCAGCTTAATAACAGGGTGCCTTAGACCACTATACTACCAAGGCTCTTGGTAGTTGGGTTGAAGGGTTGAAAGCAGGGGTGAAATCCAGCAGGTTCTGACAGCTTCTGGAGAACCGGTAGCGGAAATTTTGAGCAGTTCGGAGAACCGGTAGTGGAAATTTTGAGTACCGTATTTTTCAGAGTATAAGACACACCTTTTTCACCCCAAAAAAGAGGGTGAAAATCTGGGTGTGTCTTATACTCCGAATGTAGCCCCACCCAGCTTCTCAAACGGAGATTTCAGAGGCTGAAAAAAGCATCAGAAACAAAGCTTCAGAAAAAAAAGCCTCCAAACAGAGCTTCAGAAAAAAAGCCTCCAAACAGAGCTTCAGAAAAAAAGCCTCCAAACAGAGCTTCGGAGGCTTTTTTTCTGAAGCTGTTTCAGAAGTTTCAGAGGCATCAAAAAAAAAGCAAGGCACAGAGCTCACAGCCAAGGAACCTGTTGCTAAAATTCACCTCTGAGAACAGCTGATTGGGAGTATTCCGGGAGGCCGATCCACCTGCCAATCAGCTTTTTTCTTATTTCCCTCCCCAAAAACTAAAGTGCGTCTTATACTCCGGTGCGTCTTATACTCCGAAAAATATGGTAGTTCGGAGAACCGGCAAATGCCACCTCTGGCTGGCCCCAGAGTGGGGCGGGAATGGAGATTTTGCAGTATCCTTACCCTTGGAGTGGGGAGGGAGTGGGGATTTTGCAGTAGCCTTTTCCCTGGCACGCCCACCAAACCATGCCCACCAAGCCACGCCCACAGAACCGGTAGTAAAACAATTTGGATTTCACCACTGGTTGAAAGCAATCCGAAAATCTGGAAAACCCTTTGCGTCTACGCCATTCGAAAGGAAAGTAACCGCTCCAATGTTGTCTCCAGTTTATTGGACACTCCTGTTTAACCCAGGTTAAAGGGGTTAACTGGCTGGGGGGATTCTGGGAGTTGAAGTTCACAAAACTTAAAGTGACTACGGTTGGACACCCCAGTTTTAATCCCAGTTAAAGGGGTTAACTGGCTGGGGGATTCTAGGAGTTGAAGTCCACAAAACCTAAAATGATCACGATTGGACACTCCTGTTTAACCCAGGTTAAAGGGGTTAACTGGCTGGGGGGGATTCTGGGAGTTGAAGTCCACAAGCCTTAAGTGGCCAAGATTGGACACCCCTGTTCTAAGTCCGTCTTCAAAGGGGGCAGGATTTGAATCACAAAACTGCACCCACCATCTTGTCTGCTTACACACCGTGCAGACACCCCCCTGGCTCTGAAACTGACTGATCCTGCCAGACTGAAATTGTCTTCTCAAGTGTCAGGGCAGGATGGAAATGAGAGGCATTAGTCTTGGCCAGGAGATAATAAGACCGGTCCTTGCACCCGGGGCCAAACCTGCAACGCTCAGGGACTGTCTGCCTTGCTCTTCCTCCACCCTCTCATCTGGAGCTTCTCTTCCACAGGAAGCCTTGGCGTCAGTCGGCGGGAAGGGAGAGGCTTACTTACAGCTTCCTCGCCTTCCTGAGAGTCACCCCCAAGCCAGCAACGCAGAACACACACAATGCAGTGGGAGAAGATGTTTCCTTGGGGATTGAGTTGGGCCCCCAAACTCCTGTGAGCAGACATCTCCTCCAGCGTGGTCAAAAAAGTTAAGGTGGCGGACTTCGCAGTGCGAACAACACTCCACCTGAGTTTCACAGACTTTGCACAGCCTCGCCTGCAGGCATAAGGAGAACATCAGAAAGGAACATGGCAAGGGGTGAAATGCTCCTGGATCGGACCGGATCGCCCGATCCGGTAGAGATTTTTCCCTGTGGTTCGGTGATCCGGTAGCGATCGCCGCCTGGGTATCATTACTTCCTGGTTTTAATGTTTCTTTTTTTAACCTTCTGCACATGCGCAGAAAGTTTTGCACATGTGCAGAAGGTGTGTGCGGGCATGGGACATGCGCGCGAGCGAAGCGAGCTCGTGCGCGCGGCGCGAGCGCTTCCAAACCGGTAAGGAAGGTAAGTAGATTTCACCCCTGGAACATGGGTTCCTTTGCACTGCAGGGTTACGAAATGTGGTAAGACAGTCGAGGGGGGGGGGTTTGTCCTATGTGCAAAGTTGGAAAGGGCCCTTAGAGGTCTTCTAGTCCATTCTCACTGTTAGGAATTTTCTCCTTAGTTCTAGGTTGGATCTCCCCAGGGGTGAAATGGAGGGGGGGGTTCTACTTACCTTTACTACTGGTTTGCATCGCGCCCGCGCGAAGGCGCAGATCCCCTATGATGACATCCGGATCAGTGGGCGGAGCCTCCCGCTGGTTTTATTACCGGTTCTAACAAACCGGTCCGAACCGGGGGCAACCTACCACTGATGAAATGCTACCGGTTCGCACCGGTTCGGGAGAATTGGTAGCAGCGGCTGTGGGTGGTTCGGAGAACCGGTAGCGGTGGCAGTGCGAGGCTCCTCCCACCCGCCTGGTCGACATTACTTCCTGGTTTTAACCAGGAAGTAACTTGTTTTTTACCCTCTGCGCATGCGCAGAAGAGTTTACACAGGCGCAGAGGGTCCAAGCGCACTTCCGAACCAGTAGGCAAGGTAAGTAGATTTCACTCCTGGATCTCTCCTTGATAAGTTTCCATCCATTGCTTCTTCTCCTGCCTTGGGGAATAGCTTGACCCCCTCTTCTTTGTGGCAGCCCCTCCAATATTGGAAGACTGCTGTCATGTCACCCCTAGTCCTTCCCTTCGTCAGACTAGACATACCCAATTCCTGCCATCATTCAACAAATATTTTAGGCTCCAGCTCTCTCATCCTCTTAGTTGCTCTTCTCTGCACTCTTTCCAAAGTCTCAACATCTTGTCGGCAACCTTAGACGCTCAAAGAGCCACAAAGGTCCTAACTGGATGCCTCCCATTCAATTCTGGAGCCGACCGGAAGTCCAGTTCCCCCATCATAGAGTCTCCTCCTAGCGAGGCATCCTTTTTTCTCTATCTGTCCTAACCGAAAGCCCTGTCAATTGTGGAGGCGACAGGGAGCCGCAGCAGAGGGATGAAAGAGCTACATGCAACTCCAGAGCTGCAGGTTTCTAATCCCTGGTATAGGGTCTCCTCTTGAGCAGGGGGTTGGACTAGAAGACCTCCAAAGTCAGAACCAGAACCAAGGGTTAAGTCTACAAGGAGAAGATCTATGGTAGCCATCTGGAAGAACTTCCTGGTTGTAGGTGCTCTCAGGCAGTGGAGTAACCCAGCTGGATTTTCCTTCCCCAGAAGTCTTCACAGGCTGTTGGCCAATGCTCTTAAAACAGGAGTCCCCAAATTTTTCAGCTCATCAAGTTTCAGATGGTTCATGACCCCCTCCCACATTTATTTTATGACAATAATGCAATAAAACACTACTTTAATTATCCGTACTACAAACAACAACAAGGAATAGCCTCATTGACTACTTTGGAGAAGCCGGCTCTTGTGTCTCCTGGACTGAGTAAGAGTTTGACCAGATGACCACCGGATGATGGTACTTTGCAATGCTATGATTCTAGGATTCCCAGCCCTGAGTGCAGCAGAGGCTGATGGGCTCCGTCACACAAGGGGTTAACCTGCTTGTGTTGGCTACACCTGAGCTCTATATAAGAAGCCCAAGGAGCATTTTCCCATCTTAAGCATGCTTGTGGTTCTCTCCTCCTGGAGTTAATTAGTAGTTAAGCCAAGAACTAGCATTGCAAAAGTTGGTTCCTCAGGTTGGTTCCTCAGCCATGGGTCTCTGCGATGCCTTTGGGGTCCTGGTTATAGGCTGCCTTTGGCTTCTTTCAGGTAAGGCCCTGGGCAGGAATCCCTAGTGCCGTGATGGCGAACCTATGGCACGGGTGACACAGGTGACACACCGAGCCATATCAGTGGGCACGCGAGGATTGCCGTAGCTCAGCTCCAGCGTGCATGCGTGCGCTAGCCAGCTGATTTTTGGGCCTTCCGGTCCCACCGGAAATTGGGAAATGGGCTGTTTCCGGCCTCTGGTGTGGTGGGCTGGGGAAGGCGGTTTTAGCCCTCCCCAGGTTCCTAGAAAGCCCCTGGATCCTGGGGAGGGTGAAAAATGGGCCTACCGGGCCCACTGTGCTATCACATGCTAAAAGTGTGGGGGGGGGGGCGCCGGGGGGTTGCAGGGGCGGGGTGCATTGAATTATGGGTGTGGATACGCATGTGGCCCCACGGTCCCCCCCCCACTTTTGGCACGCGAAGGCAAAAAGGTTAGCCAACACTGCCCTAGTGCAATCAAGAAGTTGTCAGAGGTTGGGTTCAAACACGTTTCTCTTTCGTTTTGACTTAACACAAACTCCAACGCTGGAAGTTTTTAAGAAGAGGTTGGACAACCCTTTGTCTCAAGTCGTGTAGGGGTTTCCTGCCTAAGCAGGGGGTTGGACTAGAAGACCTCCAAGGTCCCTTCCAACTCTGTTACTCTGTTCTATTCTAACTCTAGGCCTCACAGTTCAGAAGCCATGATTTGGGGCAGTGGGCCCACCCTGGAGGCCCTTGAAGGCCATCTGGGAGTCCGTCCCCGCCTCCCAACACCCTTCTTTCTTACCATATTTTCCACTCTGGCCATCTTCACTCTGACCTCAAGTTGCTACTATACCATGCAAAGACCAGATGTTGATTGGGCTTCTTACCAGGAGGTGATAAGGCCTCCTTGGCTTCAGCAACGGGGTTGGACTAGAAGACCTCTAATGTCCCTTCCAGACTTAGGATTCTATGTTTTAGGTCAGGGGTATTCCAACCTTGGCAACTTGAAGACTTGTGGACTTCAACTCCCAGAATTCCTCAGCCAGAATTCAGCTCCCAGAATTCCTCAGCAAAGCTGGCGGAGGAATTCTGGGAGTTGAAGTCCCCAAGTCTTAAAAGTTGCCAAGTTTGGAGACCCCTTTGCTTAGTTAAAGCAAACCACTGCTTAGTGGAGCAGGATACTTAATCATTGTTCCTGCTCAGAAGGTTACAACATCCAGCTAAGCAAACATGGCTGGCCGTGTTTTGTGTTGTGCAGACAATAAACCAGGATTGTTATACTCCTTTGATTCCATTTCCCCATTTGGATTGGGGAGGATTTTCTTTTCCATAGGTGTGGTTTTCTGGTCATCTCGGGTATCTTTTATTTTTCATTTTTGGGGGGGTCTTTTACTTACATTTAAGGGACGCGGTGGCTCAATGGCTAAGACGCTGAGTTTGTCGATCGAAAGGTCGGCAGTTCAGTGGTTCGAATCCCTAGTGCCGCGTAACGGGGTGAGCTCCCGTGACTTGTCCCAGCTTCTGCCAACCTAGCAGTTCGAAAGCACGTAAAAAATGCAAGTAGAAAAATAGGGACCACCTTTGGTGGGAAGGGAACAGCGTTCCGTGCGCCTTTGGCGTTGAGTCATGCCAGCCACGTGACCACGGAGACGTCTTCGGACAGCGCTGGCTCTTCGGCTTTGAAACGGAGATCAGCAGCGCCCCCTAGAGTCAGGAACGACTAGCACATAGGTGCGAGGGGAACCTTTACCTTTACTTACATTTCTTTGTTTTTAATACTTTGACTTGCGAACATCCCAAAACCCAGAGTTATGCAGCCCTTAAATATAAATAAATGAAATAAGAAGAAGTCTGAGTAATGGATGTTACCATGCCTGGAGACCAGTGGTCGGTTTCAAAATTTTTTACTACCGGTTCTGTGGGTGTGGCTTGGTGGGCGTGGCTTGGTGGGCGTGGCAGGGGAAGGATACTGCAAAATCCCCATTTCCTCCCGATCAGCTGGGACCTGGGAGGCAGAGAAGAGATGGGGACGGGGCCAGTCAGAATTTTTACTACCGGTTCTCCGAACTACTCAAAATTTCCCCTACCGGTTCTACAGAACCTGCTGAAACCAAACCTCTGCTGGAGACACAATCTGATTTAGGAAGTTCTAGAATTACAGAATCTCTTAACGTATCCCCCGACAGCGCCGATAAAAATCATCCAGCTTAGCATTTAGCAGGGGAAGGCTTTCGGCGTGGCATTTCAAGTAGATTGTGCCAAACTCCAGAAGGTAGGCATGGCAACCTTCTTAAGATGCCCACAAGGATCTTAAGGTTTTATTACCATAAATAATTGAGCCAACCTCCTTTTGAAATCCCTGGTGAAAAGCTGCCCTCTTGTGACGGAGGCTGGTATTAGCTCAAGCGAAGCAAGGCAGGCTGTCCTTACAACCTTAAGTTTAGGGATCGTTTGAAGTTACAACGGCACTGAAAAAAAAGAGACTTATGACCATTTTTCACACTTACGACCGTTGCACCATCCCCAGGGTCACGTGATTTACGGAAGGAAGGAAGGAAGGAAGGAAGGAAGGGAGGGAGGGAGGGAGGGAGGGAGGAAGGAAGGAAGGAAGGAAGGAAGGAAGGAAGGAAGGAAAGAAGGAAGGAAGGAAGGAAGGAAGGAAGGAAGGAAGGAGAGTTGCAGGGAGGGAGGGAAGAAGGGAAGGAAGGAGAGTTTCATGGAGGAGGGAAGGAGGGAGGGGGAAGGAAAGAAGGAAGGAAGGAAGGAAGGAAGGAAGGAAGGAAGGAAGGAAGGAAGGAAGGAAGGAAGGAAGGAAGGAGAGTTGCAGGGAAGGAAGGAAGGAAGGAATTCTATTCTACTCTATTCTACTCTATTCTACTCTATTCTACTCTATTCTACTCTATTCTACTCTATTCTTCTCTTCTCTTCTCTTCTCTTCTCTTCTCTTCTCTTCTCTTCTCTTCTCTTCTCTTCTCTTCTCTTCTCTTCCCTTCCCTTCCCTTCCCTTCCCTTCCCTTCCCTTCCCTTCCCTTCCCTTCCCTTCCCTTCCCTTCCCTTCCATTCCATTCCATTCCATTCTCAATCTTGGCTGCTTGAAGATGTGTGCCTCAAACCTGGCTGGGAGATTATGGGAGTTGAAATCCATACATCTTCAAGCAGCCAAGAAACGCTGCCCTAGAAGGTTGGTCCATTGGGCTAAGGACCGAGGAGGTGATGAGTTCAGAAGCAAGAGAGACTTTGTTGGGTTCCTGCACTCACCAGGCAGGTAGACAGGATGGCTGAATTCTCTCCCCACACCCACTTCTCTTTGTTCAGCCCAGCCCGTGCACGGCCGTGGAGACACCTTCCAAGTAACGCCCACTCCGGATTATGACCTGGAGGAAGAGGAGAAGGAAGCTCCTCATGATGACATCCTTGACATCAACCAAGGTAGAACTTACGGTCCTTTTCTAAAATATATATTAATCACTCTGCTGAACACCTAATTAGCATAGCGCTGTCTTATGTCTAAGGGTATTTACCCATGTGGTAGGGCTGTAGTGCTATTATCCTTCTCATCTTTTCTACTACCTTCTCCTATTGGTATCTTATGATTATATCACTTTGTTGTTTGTATGTACACTGAGAGCTTATGCACCAGAGACAAATTCCTTGTGTCCAATTACACATGGCCAATGTTCTGTTCTACTCTACTCTACTCTACTCTACTCTACTCTACTCTACTCTACTCTACTCTACTCTACTCTACTCTACTCTACTCTACTCTACTCCACTCCACTCCACTCCACTCCACTCCATTCCATTCCATATTCTATTCTATTCTATTCTATTCTATTCTATTCTATTCTATTCTATTCTATTCTATTCTATTCTATTCTATTCTATTCTATTCTATTCTATTCTATTCCATTCCATTCCATTCCATTCTACATTCTCCTATTCTATTCTATTCTATTCTATTCTATTCTATTCTATTCTATTCTATTCTATTCTATTCTATTCTATTCCATTCCATTCCATTCCATTCCATTCCATTCCATTCCACTTTCTATTCTATTCTATTCTATTCTATTCTATTCTATTCTATTCTATTCTATTCTATTCTATTCTATTCTATTCTATTCTATTCTATTCCATTCCACTTTCTATTCTATTCTATTCTATTCTATTCTATTCTATTCTATTCTATTCTATGATATTTCTACAATGTTGATGAAGAATGATTAGCACTCGAATGTTTAATTAATTTAAGCCATTGAATTTTTAATAAAAGAAGTAAGTATTGTCAATCCTAATTACGCTTTAAAATATTAACGTTAATAAGAATCGGATCACTCAACTATCTTTATTACAGTACTTGCAAAGCAACAGAGAGAATAATAGTAGTAACAATACCAATAAAAGGGGAAATAAGGGAGATAATAAAATTGATAAATATAATATTGCAGCCACCCTGGGTTGGTTAATATCCATCCAGATTAAGCAGCACTGTGAGGATATGCTCTTAGGAAACGGGAAAAAATTGAAGACAATAAAAAGCATCTCTAATTAACATTTTTGTGCAATTGGGGACTACCTTTGGCCATCTGATATATGTAACGATCATAGCATTGGGCATCTACATCTGGAGCGGAGCAATAAAAAAAAGTGGGAAGTTGTAGGAAATTGTTTGCTATACAATAAATATTTCCTTCCCAAATCCAGTGCTAATATTAAGATCACCACTCTATATTAAGGAGAAACTTCCTAATAGTGAGGACAATTAACCAGTGGAACAGCTTGCCACCAGAAATCGTGGGGCTCCATCACTGGAGGTTTTTAAGGAGAGACTGGACAGTCACTTGAAATGGTATAGGTTCTCCTGCTTGAGCAGGAGGCTGGACTAGAAGACCTCCAAGGTCCCTTCCACCTTCTCTTCTCTTCTCTTCTCTTCTCTTCTCTTCTCTTCTCTTCTCTTCTCTTCTCTTCTCTTCTCTTCTCTTCTCTTCTCTTCTCTTCTCTTCTCTTCTCTTCTCTTCTCTACTCCTATTCCTATTCCTATTCCTATTCCTATCCCATTCCATTCTTCCATTCCATTCCATTCCACTCCACTCCACTCCACTCCACTCCACTCCACTCCACTCCACTCCACTCCACTCCACTCCACTCCACTCCACTCCACTCCACTCTACTCTACTCTACTCTACTCTACTCTACTCTACTCCTATTCCTATCCCATACCATTCTTCCATTCCATTCTACTCCATTCCATTCCATTCCATTCCACTCCACTCCACTCCACTCCACTCCACTCCACTCCACTCCACTCCACTCCACTCCACTCTACTCTACTCTACTCTACTCTACTCTACTCTACTCTACTCTACTCTACTCCTATTCCTATCCCATACCATTCTTCCATTCCATTCTACTCCATTCCATTCCATTCCATTCCACTCCACTCCACTCCACTCCACTCCACTCCACTCCACTCCACTCCACTCCACTCTATTCCTATTCCTATTCCTATTCCTATTCCTATTCCTATTCCATTCCATTCTTCCATTCCATTCTACTCCATTCCATTCCATTCCATTCCATTCCATTCCACTCCATTCTATTCCTATTCCTATTCCTATTCCTATTCCTATTCCTATTCCTATTCCTATTCCTATTCCTATTCCATTCCATTCCATTCCATTCCATTCTATTTTCTATTCCACTCCACTCTATTCTATTCCTCAATATTGTTTCTAAATACTTAAAAAAAGAAAAGATAACGCGCTTGTGACGAGGATCAGAACACTAATAGATTTTTTTAAAAAGAGAAAGGAAATTCAAACGTCCCCCCTTTTGTGCCTGGTTTAATTACAATATTTATACATTTTTGGCCCCCTTTGGAGCCAAGCTATGAGTAATGATGTTTCTTGAGTTTCAGACTTCAGGTCCAGTAGTTTGTCTTTGACACCATTCCCACGTTCTGTTCCCAGGACTGATTCCGCTAGAGGCACCTGAGCACAGTTTCCTGCTTGAAGGGGATATCATCAAGGTGGTAAGTCAAGAAGTGCTAGAGAGATGAAGATCTCTAGCAGCTGGGCAACTTAAAAAAAAAAAGAGTTTGGGTAACTATTTGTCCAGGTTGATGTAGCAAGGGGCTGGACCTTCTAACGCTGTTGCCTGTTTTTTCAAAAAGTTTTTTATTTTTCAATGATAAAAGTGAACATTCCATCTGTCCCATCTGCAGGGTGTGGTTTGGTTACAAAATCTCTGTGCAACAACATTCCATCTCATTCGCATTCACATAACATTATTTTCCTAAGATTAATATTCTAATAACATTTAAACATTATAATGCTCTCCATTTTCTTCTTAATATCTTATAATAATAATAATACATTTTAACTTTAAACGTCCTTATTCTCATATGTACGTCTTTGGTTATTCGTGTTTTCTCCCACGTAAAATTGGAAATTGTCTTGGCGACGTTTCGACGAAGTCTCATTCGTCATCTTCAGGCTGGTGTTTTCGGCTTCGTGCTTCTAGGAGCAATGTGAGATCGCAGAAAGAAGCACGAAGCTGAAAACACCAGCCTGAAGATGACGAATGAGACTTCGTCAAAATGTCGCCAAGACACTTCCAATTTTATGCAGGAGAAAACACGAATAACCAAAGATCTACATACAAATACCCGCGAAAACCTCAGAAAATTTATATATATATATATTATATAACAATATATATAACACACTAACAATTTCCTTTTTTATTTATATCTTTATCTTAATGTATTTTTACTTTCTCTTTAATCTTCTTCATTTCCAACCCCCCCCCCTTTTTTCCTTCCAGCCATTGATAAAATACCTCCCATAATCACATAATATTCAGTTTGTTCTTTCTCCTTAATTGCCAATGTTAATATGTTCATTTCTGCACATTCTAATATTTTCCCTATCACCTTCTCATCAATGGGAATCGCTCCACTTTTCCAATGTTGTGCAAATACAATTCTAGCTGCAGTTAATACATGAATAATCAAATATACATTCTCTTTATTATAAATTTCAGGTAAAATTCCTAGCAGCAATATTTCTGGTTTCAATTCAATACGTTGCTGTATCATCTCTTCCAACCATGATTTGATTCTTGTCCAATACTTTTTTGCTTCACCACATGTCCACCACATATGATAGTATGATCCAGGTATTTGGTGGCATTTCCAACATTTAGTTGATTTGTCCTTAAACATTTTTGCCTATCTTGCCAGTGATAAATTAATTCTGACGAAGCCTTTAAAAACAGATGGTGAATTTGAACTTCTAAAATGCAGAAATGGATTGTTTATTAAATGCACGGAGAATAACTACAGTTATCCTAATTGTCAAGAGAAATGTGTGTATGTCCATGAAAGAGGGACTGCCTTTTTCTTTCTAGAGCCCCTTCAGGAGATTCTCCGCTGCCAGTCCGAGGTGGCCGAAGAGGAAAGGAATTGTCCAAATTCCCTATATCATCTCCTATAAATATGGTAAGGAGCAAACTCTGGGAAAACTTCCACGTGGGTGAAAAGAAACAATAGCAGGCTTCCATCTTCTTGGAAGGACCAGAGTGTCAACTCACAAAACATCCCTGGCCTGCTCTCAAGTTGCCATAAGCAAGGGAGGGATGAGAAACTGACGAAACAGCACAGCAGCCAAAGACAGATGCACATTCCAAACTTATCTCTCTCAAGGCTGTATCCCAGGGTTACCCACAGCGGCTGGAGGGGAGTGGTCTCTACAACCCGCGAAATTGCTCCGTTGGCGAATGTGATTGATAACACACCCTGGAGGGGGGGAAACAGGGTCATGATTGGGGCATAAGTTATGTAGGGTCAGAGCTGGCTTCACTTGGGAACTTGCCGACATGAAGCTCCTAATAAATAACTGGATTTCTTTTGAAGCTTGGCTCGAGGCTCATGATTTAATTAGGGCATCCGTCGGAACCCTGACAGCAAGCCAGATGACCTACAAGGTCCATTTCCCAACTCTGTTATTCTGTTATTCTGAAAACTTTGGTGACATGAAAACAAACAACCGCATTCTTCTTCTGGTAATTTTAATTGCAAAGAAATCATTGCAAAATCCAGAGGTTCAACTTCAGTGGTGTATCTCCACCACTTCTGGAATCTTTCGGTTTACTTTTTCAACTGGGCGATCTCTAGCCAGGATCTTAAACCAGGATTCTTGGTAGGATCATCAAATCCATCTAACGAGTGGCCATATGAAGGGGTCTAAGCAGGTTCTGACAGGTTCTGGAGAACCGGCAGCGGAAATTTTGAGTAGTTTGGAGAACTGGCAAATACCACCTCTGGCTGGCCCCAGAGTGGGGTGGGAATGGAGATTTTGCAATATCCTTACCCTGGAGTGGGGAGGGAATGGGGATTTTGCAGTATCCTTCCCCCAGAGCGGGGAGGGAATGTGGATTTTGCAATTTCCTTCCCCAGGAGTGGGGAGAGAATGGGGATTTTGCAGTATCCTTCCCTCAGGAGTGGGGTGGGAATGGAAATTTTGCAATATCCTTCCCCCAAGAGTGGGGACAGAATGGGGATTTTGCAATATCCTTCCCCCAGGAGTGGGGACGGAATGGAGATTTTGCAATATCCTTCCCTTGCCACGCCCACCAAGCCACACCCACAGAACCGGTAGTAAAAAAAAAATTGGATTTCACCACTGCCTATTTCCTTCTAAAAGCTTTCCCTCTAAGGACCAAAAAAAAAAAAAAAAAACAACCCACCACCAATTTATTTATTATTTATTTATTTATTTTGATTTATATGCTGCCTTTCTCCGGAGACTTAGGGCGACTTACAATGCGTTAAGCAATAGCCTTCATACTTTTGTATATATTTTATACAAAGTCAGCTTATTGCCCCCACAAACCGGGTCCTCATTTTACCCACCTTAGAAAGGATGGAAGGCTGAGTCGACCTTGAGCCTGGTGAGAATTGAACTCGCAGTAATTTGTCCCTGAATTGTCCATTCCAGACAGACAAAGTGTGAAGATCATCAAGGAAGCATTTGAAGACTTTGCAAAATTCACTTGCATTCAGTTCGTCCCTTATTCCTACCAGAGAGATTTCATCTCCATCGTTCCACTCTCTGGGTAAGTAACAACTGAGGACGTGTCTTGCCGAAGCTCCTCGGCTTCCTTTCTCAAATTTTGCTCCTTCCTGAAGACTTCTGCTTCACGAACCGATTACGCCCAAGGAAGCTTTTTCAGATGGTCTGCTTGAGTTGATTCTGTGCTGGCTGGCTGGGGCTGATGGAAGTTGGAGTCCAACATCACTTGAGTCCCCCAAGTTGGAGAAAGTTGCTGCAGATAATTTCTCTCTCTGTGTGTGTGTCCCTCTTGTCTTTTAATTCCCTCCATTAATTCCATCATAGATATCCTTTCTTCTAATAATTTTTTGAACTTTTCCGGGATTCTAGGCAAATATTGTTCTATCTCGTCATCTTCTATTATTTCTTGTTGATGCAACCCATTGTAGTATTTCTCAATTATCCTCTTCGTTTCCTTCCACTTCTATAACGTATCTTTCCATCTTGATCTATTAATTGACTTATTAATTTCTTTTCTTTCTCTCTTTTTTTTTTTTTCATTTTATATGCTAACCATCGTCCTGGTTTTATTTGCATTTTCAAAAAAGTTTCGCTTTGTAGCTTTTATTCTATTCGCCAATTCTTTCATTTTCCATTAAATTCATCTTAGTTTTTTTTCAAGTTTTAACCTTTTTGTCGCGCGGGGTTTTTTTTTGTAGTTCCCTCTCTAATCTCTTATATTCTTCCTCTAAGTTCTTTTGCATTTGTCTGTTTTGTTTATTTCGTTTTCCTAAATATGTTATTGCCATTCCTCTTATGTATGCTTTACTGGTATCCCACATGTTTTGTAAAGATGTATCTTCTTTCTTATTCTCTCTGTGTTTCCCTCTGTCTGTCGCTCTCATTTAATTTAAATTTAATTTAATTTAATTTAATTTAATTTAATTTAATTTAATTTAATTTAATTTAATTTAATTTAATTTAATTTAATTTAATTTAATTTAATTTAATTTAATTAATTTAATTTAATTTAATTTAATTTAATAATTTAATTTAATTTAATTTAATTTAATTTAATTTAATTTAATTTAATTTAATTTAATTTAATTTAATTTAATTTAATTTAATTTAATTTAATTTAATTTATTCAATTTATATGCCGCCCCTCTCGGAAGACTCAGGGCGGCTCACAATACATTTTAAAAATTTAAACATTTAAACATTTAAAAATGTTAACATTTGTTAACTGAGTTTTGCCCCATTTCTAGTCCATTTCTGCCACCGTCATAAATAGGAGTTGGGGGGGGGAACGCTGCGATGGTCGTTACGTGTGAAAAATGGTTATATATTGAAAGGAACAGTTGTCGACAGTTCTTCTACTGCTTTGGAGGTGTGAGTTGTAAATATTGCATCTCGCTTTAGCTTCTGAGACAGTTTAATGGCTTCTGTTTACCAGAAGTCTACTATAAGTACAGCATGGCAAATGGCCGAGTCGTTTTTATTGAAAGAGGAGGCTGGGCATTAGCCCATCTAATTTGCAACACAACGTCTTAATTCTTCTTCTTCTTTTTTTTTTTCCAGCTGCTTCTCCAGCGCGGGACGCATCGGAGGCATGCAAGTGGTGTCCCTGGCTCCAGACTGCCTGAAGAACGGCAAAGGGGTGGTTTTACATGAGCTGATGCATGTCTTGGGATTCTGGCACGAACACTCCAGGGCTGACCGAGACAAATACATCCACATTTCCTGGAATGAGATCTTGACTGGTAAGAGACGGGGCCGCTCTCACAGCCATTTTGGTTCAGAGGAAGGGCTTTTTCTGCGGCTTGCAAATGGTCTCCCAATCAAGGGACTAGATCAGGAATCAGCAACCTGTGGCTCCAGAGCCACATGCGGCTCTTTGGGCCCTCTGCTGTGGCTCCCTGTCAGGTGAGATGAGGTCCACGGAAGTTAGGTTAGAATTAAAACTGTAGTTTTAAAACTACGTGTCAGGTTTCGATGTCATCTCATAAATAAATTGCACTCCCAAACTATTAATCTTTGCTGAAATAATCCATTTATTGAGTACGACAGATCTGGCCCCGACTTCGTCGTAGCCGATACTAACCCTCTGACCCCCAATTCCTTCCCTTTCCATTCCCCAATTCTCATCTTCTCATTGGCCATCTTCCAAGTCAGTCTCCCCAGCTTCTGACCTCAGCCCACAGGAATGTCCCCCTCCCATCCCATCTCCTAGGGGATATTATCTACAGAGAAAATAAGTAGGTGAAAAGTCGAGCCTCGTCTCCTCCTTTTTATGGCAGCATCAGAATGCTGACACTACGTCTACACATTATTGTAGTCCAATACAATTATAGGTTCGTGTAACCACCAGCCGTGAGAAGGTAGCTCTAGAGATGCAGAGGAAAACATATCCATGCCTGTGTTTAAATTTTGCTTAATTTTCACCTTTTTTTTTATTGTCTTTGAATCCCGATTGCTAATTGTCTGCTAAGATGACTCCTAGATGATTAAAAATGGCCTTGTTTTTTTGTTTTTTTTTCAGGTTTTGAAATTAACTTCATCAAGAACTGGAATACCAACATGCTGGACGATTATGACTATTCCTCCATTATGCATTACGGGAGGTACGCAAAATTTATTTACTTATTCAGTGAGAAGATTTATACAGCCGCCCACTCACTCTCGGGGTGACTCTGAGAGGCTTGCAAATAAAATCTATTCTAAAGGTTCCACGTCAAACTGTAGATCACATTGCGACTACCGTGTTTTCCCGAAAATAAGACCCAGTCTTATATTTTTTTGAACCCCGAAATAAGCACTTGGCCTTATTTTCAGGGAGGTCTTGTTATTTTGGGGCATGTAGATCAACATGGGGTTCCTCTTGACGTCTTGCCTGATTTTCAACTCTGCATTTAAATATTTTCGGGGAGGGCTTATATTGGCGCATGTGCTCAAAATCCCGATTGGGCTTATTATCAGGGGATGTCTTATTTTCGGGGAAACAGAGTTGGCCACTTAACAGCTTGTGGACTTCAACTCCCAGAATTCCTCAGAGTTGAAGTCCATAAGCCATAAAGTGGCCAAGGTTGGAGAGACCCCTGGCCTAGAATTGGTATTTGAACTTAGATCTTTTCAACATTTATATTTTATTGGGTTCTACTAATCTGGTTGAAATGTTAATATAGATTGCTAGTCCATGTATGATATGGTAAATAAATAATTCTCTAAGATACCGGTGCTGCAGTAGTTAGAATGCAGTATTGCTGGCTAACTCTGCCCACTGCCAGGAGTTCGATCCTGACCAGCTCAAGGTTGATTCAGCCTTCCATCCTTCCAAGGTGGGTCAAATGAGGACCCAGATTGTTGGGGGCAAGAGGCTGACTCTATAAACTGCTTAGAGAGTGCTGTAAAAGCACTGTGAAGTGGAATATAAGTCTAAGTGCTATTGCTATTCCTTCCTTCCTTCCTTCCTTCCTTCCTTCCTTCCTTCCTTCCTTCCTTCCTTCTTCCTTCCTCCCTCCCTCCCTCCCTCCCTCCCTCCCTCCCTCCCTCCCTCCCTGTGATTAGAATGCAGTATTGCAGGCTGACTCTGCCCACTGCCAGGAGTTCGATCACGACCAGCTCAAAGTTAACTCAACTTTCCATCCTTCCGAGGTGGGTCAAATGAGGACCCAGATTGTTGGGGGCAAGAGGCTGACTCTGTAAACCGCTTAGAGAGGGCTGTAAAAGCACTGTGAAATGGTGTATAAGTCTTAAGTGCATTGCTATTGCTATCTTTTTGGGTGCACGTTACTTAAGAACTAATCAAGGAAGGGATTTAGCCATTTTAACTATCTGGAAAGGGGATATATTTTGACCAAGAGATACCCAGAAGAGGGATGCCAAAGAATTGTCACCAGTTCTGCTAAAAGGCAGATGCAGAGGTTCTATTCTCAACAGTTTCCTGAGTTTGACAAATGCTAGTTGCAAAGCTCACTTAGGTAATTATTTCCTTGATTAAAAATCTCACCCAACTTATTCTCTCTTAGGATGTCTGGCCGGGGGGGGCGGGGGGGGAAGGGTACCATACCACTTTAAAAAGAGGAATTTGCATTTGAAAAGGCTACACTGGGGTTTCAGATAACATGACATTTAAACAAAGCAGCGGTGCACTTAAAAAAATAACTTTGGGGCTAATTCATCTTCGTTATTACAGAAATTAGGAGCGATTCATAGAAAGCATTATGAATGCAAATGACTGTAACATTTTCCCTTTTTAAAAAAGTAGAGAAGATTGCCATATTATTATGAACAGGGTTTTTTTTAATGATCTGCACCTTTTTAGTTTGATAGAGGTCATGCTGGGAAGAATATTCCACTCGGGGGGGGGTACGTCCTCTACCTGGAGAAGATTTCTTTATGTGATAGAGAGGGGGGGGGAGAAGGAGGGAGGGAGGGAGAGAGAGAAACAGACACAGAGAGAGACACATACACACATACACAGAGAGAGAGAGAGAGAGACGGAGAGAGAGAGAGAAAGACAGAGAGAGAGAGAGAGAAAGAGAGACAGAGAGCAAGCTAGAAAGAGACAGAAAGAGAGAAAGAGAGACAGAGACAGAGAAAGAGAGAGAGACAGAGACAGAGACAGACAGACAGAGGGAGAGACACACATACACACACACAGAGAGAGAGAGAGACGGAGAGAGAGACGGAGAGAGAGAGAGAAAGACAGAGAGAGAGAGAGAGAGAGACAGAGAGACAGAGAGCAAGCTAGAAAGAGACAGAAAGAAAGACAGAAAGAGAGAGAGAGACAGAGACAGAGAGAGAGAGAGAGAGAGAGAGAAAGACAGGGAGACAGAAAGAGAGAAAGAGAGAGAGAGACAGAGAAAGAGAGAGAGAAAGAGAGAGAGACAGAAAGACAGGGAGAGAGAAAGAGAGAAAAAGAGTGAGAGAAAGAGAGATGGGGAGGGAGAGAGAGAAAGAGAGAGAGAGAGAAAGAGAGTGAGAGAGAGACATAGAGAGAGAAAGAGAAAGAGAGAGAGAGAAAGAAGAGAGAGAGAGAGAGAGAGAGAGAGAGAGAGAGAGAGAGAGAGAGAGAGAGAAAGAGAGAAGGGGATGGGAAGAAACTTTCGCTGCCTAAGATCTGAACAAACCAGGATTGCTGAGAATGGACTTGGCCTAGATGAAGATGGATTAGATGACCTCCAAGGTCCCTTCCAACTCTTATTATTTTATGTTACGTTAAGATCATCTAATGTTTTAGAAGGCAACATTCCATGTTAAGCTGAATAGGAGAGTTTAACTTGATGTTTCTCAAACTTGGCAACTTTAAATTGTCTGGACTTCAGCTCCCAGAATTCCCCAGTCAGTACACCATTTTAGACAAATGGCTGTCCAATCTCTTCCTGACAACCTCCAGTGAAGGAGCACCCACAACTTCTGAACGCAACCTGTTCTACTCATTAATTGTTCTCATGGTCAGGAAATTTCTCCTTAGTTCTACGTTGGATCCCTCTTTAAGGATCTTCCACCTGTTACTTCTTGTCCTGGTCTCACTTGATCTACTACAAAAGAGATGTTTGAGCGACATCGTCTTCTCACCCTTTCTAGGAATGCCTTCAGCATGACTGGCTTACCAACCATCGTCCCACTTTCCAGCCCTCCTGCGCTCCTTGGCCAAAGATGGAACCTGAGTGTTTCGGACATTGCAAAAATCAACAAACTCTACAAATGTTCAGAGGTGGCAGCCCAGCCAGGTAATGCTCAAAACTGAGTCAAGGTCTGGACAGTAACCAACAGAGCTTGTGTCAAGAGTGTTCCTTCTTTCAAACCTTAATGCTTTTCAACTTGCCAATGAACTGGGGGAACAAGGGGGAAATGGAATCTGGAGAATGTATGTAGAGATTGTGAGAGCCTGGAAACCAATCAAGGTCACCACTTCAGGTGCTTGAGAAAGAGATGGACTGTTCCCAAAACAAAAGAACATTTCATAATTGGACAATGTGATCAACTAGGGAAGAATGGTAAGTTTTTGTTTAACTGCATTTGCGCGGATAAAACCAGAGCTGGTTTTTTCCCTTCAGTACCAACATGGTGTATCCAATAAAGTTTTACTTCTCGGAATTCAGTTCGCCTTGAATTCAATTTCCTTGTTTTGGGTTCGCTAATTGGACCGAAATCTCTTGGCCGTGTGTATTGCAAGGGGATTAGAGAATCTTGGTGCCTGGCGATGGATATGTAGAGGATAAGGAAGATGAGCTGGTCAGGGATAGGTTCAACTTCATATGTTTTGCTTGCGCATTGGCTGTTTTAACATTATGGGGATTCATCAGTTCCACTAAGCTGTTTTCTTGGGCTTTGGTTTAAGGGGTAATGTGAATTCAACGCTGGTTGATAAACCAGGCTTTATGGCTTTGCTCAATATATGAACTCAAGCCATTATGTCTTATTCAAGTTGTCATAATAAAGGAAGACTGGATTTTCACAGGTGTAGCTGGCTAAGGAGTAGAGAATGTCTTTTTCTATGATCCAGGAGCACACGAGTATCTAATTTTTAATATTGTATTTCCAGAAGCGGTGCCTGAGGAAGCCATCAAAGAGAAGGTTATGGACTTCATCCCCGTTCAACCTGAGCCCTGTTCTGCTAAAAGCAATTTAGCCAGTGCTGTTGTTAGAAAGACTACAGAACCCATCTTTTCATCCCAAAGGACCGTTGGTGAAGATCTAAGCACAGTAACAGGTCAGTTGAGGAGAACAGAGGTGGCAGAAGAGAGCGTGGTGGTATCTGCCATGACCTCTCACGCAAGAGAAGCAAGCAGAGAACTTCAGATGCCTTCAAAACATGTGCTGGAAACAACACAAACTAGACAGATGAAGACAAAGGCAACAGGCAATGTTGTTGAGAAATCTCCTGCATCATGGACTTCCCAGAATCCAAGCACTGGATGGCAGCTGAGAAACCAATATCTGAAAGCATATACACCAACTGAGCAAAGCCCCATGGAAACAAGAGTAATGGCTTCTCCAGAGATGGAGAAGAAGACATCTTCCTCTCAGGCCAAAGGTTCTGTCCTTTCTTCGGTGGAAAAAATCCATGGAGCTACAACGACACTTGGTCAGAAGGAAGCTAGTGTGGAAGTTTCTGGCTCAAAAGCCAGCATTCTGGAACCTACAGGAAAAGGAGAACTGTCTACAGCTGTGAAGTTGACAGGCTCGTTGGACATGGGAAGTAATGAGACAGATGTTGGAATGGGTTCTCCAAGGTCTCCCCCATCTGTGGTGGAGAAGCACTCCAAGGGACAATCGACGAGGGCTTTCCATCAAGCTGTAACTGCTTCTATGAATGAAACAGGCAGCCCAGCTTATGTACATCCAGTGGAGAATGTCTTGACTATCGTGGCCAGCTCTTTATCTAGCTCTAGTATCCTCAGGAACCCAACCACCATCTCCAGCCGTGTGGAACTGGGAGAAAAATCTCAAGGCACTGAAGTGGAAGTTCTAGAAAACATTGTCACCGTTTCTGGCCTAGGGAGGAGGGAAGTAGACGCAGGAAGTTCACACCATGAGAAATCAACTGCGCTTCCTTATATTCAGCCCCCCAGCATGAAAAATATACGCGAACATGGAGATGTTCTACTTCCTAGAAAGGAGACGCCAGTTCCTGAAATTCTGGAAGCTCAAACAAAATCCATGGGTTGGTTCACTTCTGGAGCACCATCGTCTCTTCAGGGAGCGGTCACTGTCCATCCTGATGCTTCAGAGTTAAAGGAGAATGGTTCTTTGGATGATAGTCCTACTAGGATAGCAGAATCATTTTCACCGCTACCACCTCACCTGGCAAGAAATGGTTATGAATGGGGGGAATCCATTACAGGTAAGCCTCCTGGAACTGTTTCCTCCTGGCATGTTACAGAAAGGCGAGTGGAAGTTGACCACGCAGAGTTGCCAAGCCAAATTCCCACTTGGGGGAAAGCAGCTTCCTTAGCAATCAAAACCAATGTGGCTGTCCAACCTACAGAGCAAAGCTCTAAGACAGCATCAGGACCAGGGGACAATAGGTCATGGTCCCAAACGAGCAGCGATGAGAGTCATCCTTGGAGGTCCGTCACTGTGGGATGGTCTCCATCTACAGATGTCAAAAGACAAACACTGGGGAAGACTATAGAAACAGCATCAATGAAGACCTTTGAGAGGTTACCGATGACTCAAAAGATTGATCTGGACCACAGGGAAAGACCTAGAAGAACCACTTTGGTGAGACAATTTCCCACTGGACCATCTGGGAGCCAAGTGTCCACCCAACATGAACAAGGGGATGAAGAAACTCCAAGTCAACCGTCTTCTACTTTGTCAAGAATAGCTGGAGCTGAACATCACGAGATTCAAGCCAGCAGTTCTACTAACAGGCTGAGAGCAATGGTGTCCCCAAAACCATGTGGTAAGAAATTAGCAGTGTCTGTATCTAGAATATTGACTTCACCTACGGGGTACACCACTGAGAAATTCAGCTCTTTAAATAGGCAATTAAAATTGGGGATTACTGGTAAAAGAAGTCCAAGGCCAAGAATTCAAGAATCTGGTCCTACTTCAAGTAGGATATTTCAGCTAGGGGGAGAAAGAAATACTTCTCCCATAAATTGGGGTGGTTTCACGAAGCCAGGAGGTAGAAATGGAACCAGTAATTCCACAGAACATTTTGAAGAAGAGACTTTATCAGTGAAAATGAATGAATTTACACAAACAACTCCAACGAAAAGGGCTCCAGAGATTACTGTGGTAAGTGACACCAGGCCTGTTGCACCACTAACAGTTGGTTCTTCCCATTTCTTCACCATCTTGGCTCATGGCAAGCCAACTCTGAATAGATCCCAAAGCCGTTTTCACTTGGGGGGCACAGATTCCATAACGCGTCCCGAAAGCTTGCCTACACGATCTCTAGAACTCGCCACAGAAACAGAACTTCCCTTCCAGCTTAATCAAACTGTCCCTTCTGCAGAAGGAAGATCTCTCATGCCAGCCAGTTCAACAGCAGGATTGACGATGGGTGGGATGAGCTTGGCCACGGCTCGTGTTCAGGAAGGTACAGCTGGGAGACATAGCACGGGTCTCCCTTCATTAGAAAGGCAACCAACGTCTCTAGAGGGAACAGCTCCACCATCAGTCACAGGTTCCTTACTATCTCCTGAGCCTGTGAACCTTAAAGAGGGATCTGTTGGTGGCCATGTTGGAACAGCTACTTCATTGGTTCCAAGGAACACATCCCTTGTGGGCACTACAGTTGCACTATCTACTGATTTGTCCAGTACCATCATTCTGGAAAACCAGACTATTATGCAATATGATTCAAAACAGATCACAGGTACCCCTTCCAAACCAAGTGAAGAGATGCCAGTGGAGACCAACGGTAGCACCTTGGCTTCCACTGAAACCCACAGGACATCTCATGCTGGACTTTCTACCAGGGGGTCCCATGAGGAACACACCAAGCTCCTACAGTTTGAGTCTGGACCACAAACTAAAGCGAAACCTTCAGAGGAAATCACTGGGCCAATATTGGATGGAAAAACTTCAACCCACTTTCTGGAGGAGACATGGAAGATCTTTACGAAAGAGAACGATGCCTACAGATCAGAGGAGCCAGCTGCTGCTAAACTCACAAGGATTAGCTCAAAGGCATCTGAAGAAAGTCATATCGGCACAACAGGAGCCACCAGTCTTGGTGTGAAGTCCTCATCTCACTTAATTCCCACTAATCCCTCCAAGGAAACAGAAGAATCCACAATCTTCAATGAGAAGAATGTACATCGCACTAGTGGTCCTTTGATGCCTCCCCATTCAAACGTTCCAACATCAAAAGTGGTACCTTCTGTTTCGGATGTCTATCACCCTCGTGATATAGAGAAGGTGGAAGCTGCAGATGTGTACCATAAGGTCACAAAGTTATCTAAAGGGACTTTGGTGCCTGCTGGAATATCTCTGCCCCAGATCCAGACTCTTGGCTCAGCTGAAACAGGAAGGAGATCTTCTATGACGTATGGCGTCCAAGGTCTGGAAAAGGCCACGGAGACTCCCACAAGAGTGAAAGACAGAGAACTCTTTCCTCTTGCAACAGAATTGTCCCGACAAATCTCTGTGACCCAAGTTGCAACGACCCTGGAACAGACGACTAGGACCCAGAAGAACGAAAGGAGCCTAGAAGAAAATGAATCTTTTCTTGCAAGCAACCCTATCCGTCTCCATCATGTCAACAAGAGATCTCTGCTGGGAATAATGGCAACTCCACCTCCTTTCATATTGTCTTCACCAGCTCCTGATCCTAAGTTGGTACACTCAAATATTGGACAAGTAAACCCCAGAAGACTGAGAGTCAAGAAATTGTTCCCAAAGAAGCATATGTGTAAAATCATGGCTTCTTCAGGTGGGACCGTACAACGGCTGCTTCTTCCTGGATATTTACGAGGATACCTGAGTCATCCTGGCATCAGTCAGGATGCGGCCCTTTCAGTAGAAAACATGACAAAAGTGACACAGCCTGAGAACCTTATATTGAGGTCCACTTTGAAGTCCAAGTTATGGAGTCTTCTCCGAAAGTTGTCCCCTTCTGAGAAAAAGAGAGGAAATAAACCAGGGCTCAACCAGAGAACAACAGGTGACATTTTGATATCCTGCTCCTTCAAGGAGAACTTGTGTGGCTGGAAGCAAAGACAAAATGACAGCCTGGACTGGACGCTTGAAAAGGAAGAAGAGAAGAGCTCGGAGTCCATGGAAGTCTCTGGAAAACATTTCAGGAGCTTAGACGGTAAGGGACAATTCCATTCTTTTACGACCCTGTAGATGTGGAGTGGTGACGCGGTGGCTCAGTGGCTAAGATGCTGAGCTTGTCGATCGAAAGATTGGCAGTTCAGCGGTTCGAATCCCTAGTGCTGCGTAATGGGGTGAGCTCCCGTGACTTGTCCCAGCTTCTGCCAACCTAGCAGTTCGAAAGCACGTAAAAAAGGCAAGTAGAAAAATAGGGACCACGTTTGGTGGGAAGGGAACAGCATTCCGTGCACCTTTGGTGTTGAGTCATGCCGGCCACAGGACCACGGAGATGTCTTCCGACAGCGCTGACTCTTCGGCGTTGAAACAGAGATGAGCAACACCACCTAGAGTCAGGAATGACTAGCACGTATGTGCGAGGGGAACCTTTACCTTTAGATGCGGAGTAGGCCTCATCAATGGGGGTCAGTTTGGGTCTTTCTCTCTAATCTAGTCCAACCCCCCACCCAAGCAGGAGACCCTACTCCATTTCTGACAGATGGCAGTTCAGTCTTTCTTGAAAGCCTCCAGTGATGAAGCTCCCACAACTTCCGAAGGCAACTTCTGTTCCATGGGTTGATTGTTCTCACTCAGAAAATTCCTCCTTATTTCCAGGTTGAATCTCTCCTTGTTCAGTTTCCATCCATTATTCCTTGTCTGGCCTTCAGGTGTCTTGGAAAATAGCTTGACTCCCTTCCTCTCTGTGGCAGCCCCTCAAATATTGGAAGGCAGCTATCCTGTCTCCCCTGGTCCTTCTCTTCACTAGACTAGACTGGCCCAGTTCCTGCAACCATTCAGTTGAGGGGAGGAGCTTCAGATCTCTTGATTATGACAGGCTAACTTGTGCCCATACCATTTCTTCACCAGGTTATATCTCCCTAAAGCCTTCAGGTCATCTCCCAAAGCAAAGAGCTGTTTTGATCAGCCCCGTTGTGTATGGCATCCAATGTCTCCAATTTTGGTACAGATCGACAGACTGCGCTGCAGGTAAATATCTTCAGCTGTATTGGCTGGAAAATCTGGGGGTTGCATTCCCAACAGAGCTGGGGGGGGGTTGCATTCTGAAAATGCCTGCAGGCTGCATTAAGCGACTTGATCCTGAAAATGGCGTGCCGAACATCGGGAGGTTGGTGCATTTAGCTCACGGCTTACAACAATAATTGAGCGGGCAATTGCATGGGTGTTGGGACTTCGAAAATGTCAGAGTTTGTTGCAAAAATTAAATCCAGAAAGCACACACAGGCGGACTGATGCAGCAGGATTGATTTAAATATGAAACTTCTTTATATGCAAGAATATATATACAATACTGAGGTCCGGACCATCCCCACCCTATTGGCCTTCCGAAAAGTGGTGAAGACCTGGCTTTTCCAGCAGGCCCTGTGCCGTTGATCTCGCTCTTGTGATCTGGCGAGATCCGGCCATGAATGGCGTGAATGAGTTTTTAATGTTTTTAATTTTTCAATGTTTTTTTATAATTATTTTTTAAAATGTATTGTGAGCCGCCCTGAGTCTTTGGAGAGGGGCGGCATATAAATTTAATGAATTAAATTAATTAATTAAATTAAATACCAACAGCTGAGAAGAGTTTCATTTCAGCTCAGATCAGCAGACAACTTCACAAAAATATACACACAGTGGTTTCAGTTTCAATTCTCAGCACAGACTCAGAAGCTGCAGACTAAGACACACCCTGGCTCCAGTCTGTCTCAGCTCCCAATTAGTTGCTTAGTTGCTTAGTTGCTATGCCTATACATTGGCTGACCTTGTTACCATGTCTTCCCAGTCATGAATATTCTTACAGAAAATGGGTCATACATAGCTTTGGGGAGCTCCACTGTAACTTTGAACTGTCGCTAAATGAGGAATAGTGAATACTTTTTCAAGAGAAAATGCAATGGTTTCTTTTTTTTCATTCTGTAGATAGCTGGTCATTGAGCTGTTTATATTTTGTAGGCAAAATTAACTTCTACACAAAGCGTCTGAATTCCACCAAATGGCATAAAGTGACATCAGTGAAGGGAAAGCAAGATATTGGCTGGCATCAAGTGGCCGTATATATTTCTACAACTTGGGCATTACAGGTAAATATCTATGGCATGTCCTAAAGGTAAAGGTTTCCCCTGTCCGGTTGTGTCCAAGGGATCAGTGGTCATCTCTATTTGTTAGCTGAGGGAGCCAGCATTGTCCAAAGACACTTCTGGGGTCATGTGGCCAGCATGGCTTTACGCCAAGTTGCATGAAATGCTGTTACCTTTCCACCAGTGGTACCTATTTATCTACTCGCATTTACATGCTTTCAAACTGTGAGGAGAACAGGAGCTCACTGGGATCTCGAACTGCTAACCTTCTGGTTGATAAACCCGCGGTCTTAACCGCTAGGCCACTGTGCCCCAGATCCTAAATACATGTTGTAAATTGAGCGTGCATCAGGTAGAACATTAGAATATTAGAACAGAATAGAGCTGGAGGGCACCTTGGAGGTCTTCTAGTCCAGCTCCCTGCTCAAGCAGGAGAACATATACCATATCAGAGAAGTAGGCTGTCCAGTCTCTTCTTAAAAACCTCCAGTGATGGAGCACCCACGATATCTGGTGGCAAGCTGTTCCACGGGTTAATTGTCCTCACAATAAATTTAAGGAAGTTTCTCCTTAATTCCATGTTGCTTCTCTCTTTGATTAGTTTCCATCCATTGCTTCTTGTCTTGCCTTCTTTGGTGCTTTGGATGATAATTTGAGCCCCCTCTTCTTCGTGGCAGGTTATGATACAGATGAAGATCAGGTCTATTATTTGCTCCCCATCCCAAAATTCAACAAACATGTTTTCTAAGTAATTAAATCAACTCCCCCTCCATTGTTTATATGTTATATATGCTGATAGGTAGCTTTAAAAATGGGTCACTGGAAGCTTTTCCAAAATCTTAGCAAACGTTGCTGCCAAATTTGAAATTGTTGATGTTGCAGCTTGATAAAAACTCTTAAATCTGTAAGAAGTAGTCGCGTGGACTGTCTATGAAGATTCTCAGTTATCCAAGTCATGGTTGTCTCTTTTTCAAGAGGCAACTGGACTTTCTTGCTTTTATTTGAAGACGTTTTGCTTCTCCTCCAAGAAGCTGCTTCTTCTTCTTCTTCTTCTTCTTCTTCTTCTTCTTCTTCTTCTTCTTCTTCTTCTTCTTCTTCTTCTTCTTCTTCTTCTTCTTCTTCTTCTTCTTCTTCTTCTTCTTCTTCTTCTTCTTCTTCTTCTTCTTCTTCTTCTTCTTCTTCTTCTTCTTCCTCCTCCTCTTCCTCTTCTTGGATGAGCAGCAAAACGTCTTCCAAGAAAAACCAGAAAGTCCAGTTTCCTCTTGAAAAAAAGCTCTTTTGGGACACATGGACTCTGCTTAATTATAATGCATTAAACAAAAGAAGGTGGAGATGATATTGATGGCTCTCTCTATCCTCTATCTTAAAATGTCCTCACCACTGACAAAAATAGAACATTCTTGCAAACGGTTTCCTTTTCCTCTCAGAAGTTTAATTCGATTCCCCCTCTCCCCCCCCCCAAAGACCCAAGTGCTTAGAATGTGCTCTCTCCCGTGTACTCTCTCTACAGGTAGCGCTTGAAGGCATTGTCGGCAACGAAGTAAGATGCAAAGCTCAAATCGATGATCTGTCTCTCTGTCAGAAGCCCTGTGGGCAGTGTTTACAATAGAATGGTCCGCCTTCTGTGTCACAAATTAATTCAAATAAATATAAAGCATATGGCAACCTTGGATTAACAGTTTCAGTTACTTTCCGTCTTCCGTATTTCATAGCATCCTAGGGCAGGAAGGGACCTTGGAGGTCTTCTAGTCTAATCCCCTGTCTGTCAACTCGCAAAGCATCCCTGGCCTGCTCTTGAGTTGCCATAAAAAGGGGGGGGGATGGGAAACCGATGAAACCAATGGCAGCCAAAGACAGATGCACATTCCAGACTTATCTCTCTCAAGGCTGTCTCTCAGAGTTACCCACAGCGGTCAGAGAGGAGTGATCTCTACAACCCACGAAATTGCTCTGTTGGCGAATGTGATTGATGACACCCTGGAGGGGGGAAACAGGGTCATGATTGGGTCCATAAATTATGTAGGGTCAGAGCTGGCTTCACTTGGGAACGTGCGGACATAAAGCTCATAATAAATAACTGGATTTCTTTTGAAGCTTGGCTCGAGGCTCATGATTTAATTTAGGGCATCCATTGGAAACCTGACAGCGTCCAAGGCAGGAAAACTTATAACATCTGGGACAAATGGTTGCCCAATTTTTTTTTTCTTGGGAACCTCCAGCGATGGAGCACCCACAACTCAGGGTGACCCACTGGTTAATTGTTCCTACTGTCAGGAAATTCCTCCTTAGTTCCAGACTGGGTCTCTCTTTGACGAGTTTCCACCCTTTGCTTCTTGTCCTGCCCTCAGTTACTTTGGTGAATAAATTGATGGCCTCTTCCCTCTGATACTCCTTCAAGTATTGGAAGACTGCTATCTGGTCTTCTCCTAATCTTCTCTTTGTTAGGCTAAACAGCGGCATCCAAAAAGCTGAATTCCTTTCCAGTCAGAGGCTCTGTCAGGCGCGCCTCACTCTCTCTCTCTCTCTCTCTCTCTCTCTCTCGGGTGGCGGGAGCGCTCTCTTCGGCCAGGAAGGCAGGCCTCGCGGCCTCGCTGGCCATCCTGAGGGAAGGCGGCCTTTTCCATTGGTCGAGGAAGCCTGTTCCGCCCGCCAACAGCCTAAATCGAGGCACCCCTCCCCCCCCAAATGATCGTTCCCGCCAAAACCCTGACAGGACGAGGCAAATGCCCGCCGTGCTATGTGGTGAATTAATTACTGCCTTCGTGGTGGCATGGCTGCCTTCCTCTTATTTTACGTCCTTTTTCAATGAAAAGGATTTTTCTTTTTTCCTTTTAGATGGCATACCCAGCTGCGGTGGCCTAGAGGTGGACCTTTTGCCTCACAATCAGGAGGTTGTGAGTTCGATCCTAGGTAGAGGAAGATGTAAGATCTCCTGCTTGGGCAAGGGGGTCAGACTAGATGACCGGCAAGGCCCCTTCCAACTCTGTTAATCTGATCTAAGATGCATTAACAGAGGGATACAATCAAGATCAAAGGAGGTACTAATACCCCTATAAAAAGTCTTAGTCAGGCCCATCTATAAAAAAGATGTGGAGACTCTAGAAAGAGTGCAGAGAAGAGCAACCAGGATGATGAGGGGACTGGAGACTAAAATATACGAAGAACGGTTGCAGGAACTGGGCCAGGCTAGTCCAGTGAAGAGAAGGACCAGGTGAGACAGGATAGCATCTTCCAATATTTGAGGGGCTGCCCCAGAGAGGAGGAAGAGGTCAAGCTATTTTCCAAAGCACCCGAAGGCCAAACAAGGAGTAATGGATGGAAACTGAACAAGGAGAGATTCAACCTGGAAATAAAGAAGGAATTTCCATTCTTCGGTCCAGTCAGAACTGAAGAAGCTTCTTAGATAAGAAGTGAAATATCTTCAAAGAAAAACCAGAAACTCCAGTTGCCTCTTGAAAAAAAAAATCATTTTTGGGTCTCTTTTTTCCTACTTTGCCTAAATAATCCTTATCGTTCTGCACAATGCCTGGGGGATTATATACAATGCCTTGGGGAAAGTAGGGCATATTTAAAAAAAAGAAATAGATTTCCTTCTCTGCCTGAAAACGTCCCACATTCTATAGATTTCCCAGGCTTTTTATACAAAGCCAGCTTTTCACTCATTGCTGGTACGATACATATCTTTTTTTTAAAGATCAGTCGCATTTTTAGCTGCAGTAGATATTAATTCTATAGCCCTTTTACGTTCATTAAAATTACATGAGAGAGAGAGAAAGAGAGCATAGGGAGACGTGGAGTCTGTGGCTGGGAATGGCCCTTTGATGGAAGACTTTTTTTCCCCCCTGAATGCGGTTAGTTTAATAAGTTTGCTTTATGGCCTTCAAAGAGACCACGCCAGAGAGGGTTGAATGGGGAAATGGATAAAATGCAGGAATTATCGCTGTCGGGAAAAGGTAGCATTAAAAAGTCGGAGGTTTTTAAGAAGAGACCTGGGAGCCACTTGTCTGGGATGGCATAAAAGTCTCCTGCTTGACTGGGAGGGCTGGACTAGAAGACCTCCAAGGCCTCTTCCAGCTCTATTATTCTGTAAGGCGTGTATTTTTTCCAGCACCGATAGAAAACACAGGTCAGGATGGGTTACGGCTGAGTTTCAGAGTTCCCAACGAAGAGAGTAAAAGTCTCCGTCACATGACAGATTGCGCTTCCCGCTCTGTCATTTCCAATCATCTGGTTGGGAATGATGGAGGTCAGAAGAATGGGTGTGTGTGTGTGGGGGGGTAGTCTCCTGTCTGGAAGCCGATGACACAAAAATGATGACACAAAAAAGCTAATTGGGTTTATAAGTTCTTTATCCAGCAGAGGGCAGTCTTGTCCTATTCTTGGCCATCGCTTGGCTTGGCCTTTCCAATTGTGCTAAAGAGAGCAAAAAAAAAAAAAAAAAAAAAAGTTTGGTGGCCTCTTTTCTGACTAGCAGATTTCATGAAGAAGAGGGGAAGGGAGAGAAAGAGGAGGAGAGGGGAGAGGAGAAAAGAGGAGAGAGGAGAAAAGAGGAGAGAGGAGAGGGAAGAGGAGGAAAGGAGGGGAGAGGAGAGGAGAGGAGAGGAGAAGGGAGGGGAGGGGAGGGGAGGGGAGAAAAGAGGAGAGAGGAGAGAGGAGAGTAGGAGAGGAGAGGGAAGAGGAGGAAAGGAGGGGAGAGGAGAGGAGAGGAGAAAAGAGAGAGGAGAGGAGAGGAGAAGGGAGGGGAGGGGAGAGGAGAGGAGAAAAGAGGAGAGAGGAGAGGGAAGAGGAGGAGAGGAGAGGAGAGAGGAGAAAAGAGGAGAGGAGAGGGAAGAGGAGGAAAGGAGGGGAGAGGAGAGGAGAGGAGAGGAGAGGAGAAGGGAGGGGAGGGGAGGGGAGAGGAGAAAAGAGGAGAGAGGAGAGTAGGAGAGGAGAGGGAAGAGGAGGAAAGGAGGGGAGAGGAGAGGAGAGGAGAAAAGAGGAGAGAGGAGAGGAGAAGGGAGGAGAGGAGAGGAAAGAGGAGAAAAGAGGAGAGAGGAGAGGAGAAGGGAGGGGAGGGAGGGAGGGGAGAGGAGAAAAGGAGAGAGGAGAGGGAAGAGGAGGAGAGAGGAGAGGAGAGGAGAGGAGAGAAGAGAAGAGAAGAGAAGAGAAGAGAAGAGAAGAGAAGAGAAGAGAAGAGAAGAGAAGAGAAGAGAAGAGAAGAGAAGAGAAGAGAAGAGAAATCGCCAGCAAACCCCCCCCCCCCCCGTTTGGGCAGGAGACCATATACCATTCTGGACAAGTGGCTGTCCATTCTCATCTTAAAAATCTCCAGCGATGGAGCACTCAGAACTTCTGGAGGCAAGTCGTTCCATGGGTTAATTGTTCTCATGACCGGAAATTTCTCCTTAGTTCAAGGTCAGCTCTCTCCTTGATAAGTTTCCCTCTGTTACTTCTTGTCCTGCCCTCCGGTGCTTTGGAGAATAAATTGACCCCCTCTGCTTTGGGGCAGCCGCTCAAGTACTGGAATACTTGCTATCATGTCCCCCCTAGTCCTTCTTTTCTTTAGACTAGCCACACCCAATTCCTGCAACCAGTTTTCATATGTTTTAGTCTCCAGCCCTTTAATGGCCTTAGTTGCTGTTCTCTGCACTTTTTTCCAAGATCTCCACATCTTTGACATGCTGTGTGATATGGCACCATCGGCACGCAAAGTCCACGTTGCCCCACGGCTCAACCGATACATTTCCATGGTCACCACAGGTGCATCTCTCCAGAAGGACATCAAACAATAAAAGGGAAATTGCTCATTCGGTGCAGAATCGTCCACTAAGCATTCAATCAATTCTTGCAGGGAGGCGAGGTCCAAAAAGGAGTCAAGGTGGCCCCAACGATGGGATCGACTTCCTGCCCTCTTTTCATGTGTTTGGGAAGCCAAACAGGCAAAGAAGCCCTTAGCAACAGCACTTAGACTTATATACCGCTTCACGGTGCTTCACAGCCCTCTCTAAGCGGTTTACAGAGTCAGCCTCTTGCCCCCCCCCCCCAACAATCTGGGTCCTCATTTGACCCACCTCGGAAGGAGGGAAGGCGGAGTCAACCTCGAGCCGGTGAGGATCGAACTCCTGGCAGTGGGCAGAGTCAGCCTGCAATACTGCCTTCTAACCACTGCGGCACCAAGAAGGAGACGGAGAATAAGAGAGGAAGGGACGGAGGAAGGAAGGAGGGAAAGAAGGGAGGGAGGGAGGGAGGGAGGGAGGGAGGAAGGAAGGAAGGAAGGAAGGAAGGAAGGGCACCAGGATTTAGACTTATAAACCACTTTACAGTGCTTTTACTGCCCTCTCTAAGTAGTTTACAGAGTCAGCCTCTTGCCCCCAACAACCTAGGTCCTCATTTTACCCACCTTGAGAGGATGGAAGGCTGAGTCAGCCTCGAGCCGGTGAGGATCGAACTCCTGGCAGTGGGCAGAATCAGCCTGCAATACTGCCTTCTAACCACTGTGGCACCAAGAAGGAGAAGGAGAATAAGAGAGGAAGGAAGGAAGGAAGGAAGGAAGGAAGGAAGGAAGGAAGGAAGGAAGGAAGGAAGGAAGGAAGGAAGGAAGGAAGGAAGGAAAACAGCACTTAGACTTATATACCCCTTCACACTGCTTTTACAGCCCTCTCTAAGTAGTTTACAGAGTCTGCCTATTGCCCTCAACAATCTGAGTCCTCATTTGACCCACCATGGAAGGATGGAAAGCTGAATCAACCTTGAGCCAGTCAGGATCGAACTCCTGGCAGTACGCAGAATTAGCCTGCAATACTGCATTCTAACCACTGCGGCACAAGGAAGGAAGGAAGGAAGGAAGGAAGGAAGGAAGGAAGGAAGGAAGGAAGGAATAGCAATAGCACTTAGACTCATATACCGTTTCACAGTGCTTTTTATATTGTGGTGACCAAAACTGTATCCAGCTATTCCAGATGTGAAATTCTGGAACCCTTGAGAGCTACCCCGCTTTAACCACTCCTCAGTGGTTCTGCAGCTGTGTCCATGGAGATTCTCCGTCATTCAAATCACGGTTGTCCCAAATGTGCTTTTTTTTTTCAAGAGGCCACTGGACTTTCTGGTTTCTCTTTGAAGACGTTTCGCTTCTCATCCCCGAAGCTTCTTCAGCTCTGACTGGATGGTGGGGAAGAGTCCAGTGAGAGCTGAAGAAGCTCCTGGGATGAGAAGCGAAACGTCTTCAAAGAAAAACCAGGAAGTCCAATGGCCTCTTGGGAAAAAAAAAAGCCCCTTTGGGACGTCCTGCAGCTGTGGCTTCCAGCCCCCTTTACCCCCCCCCTTCCCCCAACTCAAGGCATTGTGGTCCCACGGAGCAGGAGGTGTCTCTGGGAGGCGAGGCATCATGCATTTCGCCCTCCCATCCTCTTCTGGCTCCATGGATAATGGTGAGCCGTCTGAGGCAGGGTCCTTCTTCAGCCTCCGCGGCTCTTTAGAGCACTTAGCAGAGATGGGCTGCAGGATCTCTGGGGGCCTCTAATGAGTCCTCTTACTGTATCTCCACCCTTCCTCAGACGGGTTGCTTGATGGAGCAGGGAAAAATGGCTCGGATAGGAAACAAAAATTGGCAGGGGAAAAAAAAAACCCAACCACCATTGAGATACAGGCAGTCCTTGACTTACGACCGCCATTGAGCCCAGCATTCCCCTTTGCGAAGCAAGACAATCCAGGAACAGTCAGTGTCGCCCCTAAGGAGACAGTTGTTAAGTGGGTTTTGCTCCATTTTAGGACTTTCCTGGCCACCGTTGTTAAGTGAAGCACTGCAGCCGTTCACTTAGTCACACGGTTGTTAAGTGAATCTGGCCTTCCCCCGTTGACTTTGCTGGTCAGAGAGTCGCCAAAGGGGAATTTCTCACCCCCGTCATAAATATGAGTCAGTTGCCAAGTGTCTGAATTTTGATCACACGATTATGGGGATTCTGCGACGGTCGTTAAGGGCGAAAAATGGCCGCGAGTCCCTTTTTTCAGGCCCGTTGTAACTTCGAACCGTCACTGAACGAATGGTTGCAAGTAAAGGGCTCTCTGTAGCAGCTGCAATCCTTCGTCTCTGCAATTACTCCTAAATTGCAACAGATTAGTTGATTTCAATAAGGATCATCTCTTTGGATGGAGTGAAGGATTCTGAAATCATAAGTCCCTTTTTTTCAGGGCCGTTGTAACTTCGAACCGTCACTAAACGAATGGTTGCAGATCAAGGGGGCTCTGCGCATCCAAGATCCTTGGATCCGGATCATCGTCTTACTCATGGATGATGCAGGTGGGAAGAAAAACCGCTTCCTTCCTCAGCCATCAAGTGATAATGACATTTCCTTTGTAAATAAACATCCCCTCCCTATTATACAATTGATAAGTCATCAACTCCCGGGGAGCGTTAGAGGTTCCTTCCCTGTAATTTTGCAGCCGTTTTTATTGTTCTTATAAATCCACGCTAAACGCACAGCCGTACCCATGCTATGAAATCGTGAAACAACCCCTCAGGAAATTCAACATTTCTTTGCCGTAATTGCATTTTGGATGATTTGCGGATTTTATTCGGCCACGTATGGGCCCAGCCATCACATACGGTGCAGAAAAAAACTAAAGCAAAATCAAAATGGCAAATTTGCTTTTGGAAAAAAAATTCCAAACCTTTTTGAGATCCTTCTCTGAATCGCAGGATTTTCTTTTCCAAAAATCGGTTTGATTAAAGGTAAAAGGCAAAGGTTCCCCTTGCACATATGTGCTAGTCGTTCCCGACTCTAGGGGGCGGTGCTCATCTCCGTTTCAATGCCGAAGAGACAGCACTGTCCGAAGACGTCTCCGTGGTCTTGTGGCCAGCATGACTCAACGCCAAAGGCGCACGGAACGCTGTTCCCTTCCCACCAAAGGTGGTCCCTATTTTTTCTACTTGCATTTTTTACCTGCTTTCGAACTGCTAAGTTGGCAGAAGCTGGGACAAGTCACGGGAGCTCACCCCGTTACGCGGCGCTGGGGATTCGAACCGCTGAACTGCCGACCTTTTGATCGACAAGCTCAGCGTCTTTAGCCACTGAGTCACCGATTAGGCATTACTAAATCTGCCGAAGTAAACAGCTTGGTCGTTTTTCTTTGGGTCTTCCTGCTACAGAAATTGCTAAAGGAATTGGGCAGCTTCTGTTTTATCGTTCATTAACCATATCTGAACTGGGATTCTTGGCTTGTTGGGCTCTTAAGACACTATGGCCGTAAACAAGGATTTTTTCTTAGATCCTGGCTACTTAGGGGGAGAAGGAACAAGCAGCGTTCTCCCTCGAGTTTTCATTTTCACGTGCCGGCATCATTTATGATTTATTATCTTGGCTGCAAATTGTGGGAACTGCTGTTTAGAATTGTCTGGAAGGCATTGGATGATAGTTAGGACTGGAGGACGTAGCCCAGGTTTTCATTGTTACCAATCTGGCAAATTCATTTCAGTGAATTAAAGACTTTAAAAAAAAAATCAATGCTAACATATGGTCATATTGGGGAGGAGGGGGGGGCATTTCTCCAAACACATGTGCCCGATTTGTAATTGCCTAACGGACCCGTTTTGCAAGCCATGCTCCCTTAAGAGGGTGCATTGATGGGCATTGATGTTCATGGCTGTTATGTCTCTTGATAGGCCTCCCCACCCCCTTTTTTTTTTTAAAAAAAACAAACATGTCAAATAACACAGGGAAACTGAGGAAGTGATGATTGTTGGAAGAGAATGTAGTTTTGTATTCTGGTTTGAAAAGGTAAAAATACAGATATTCACATTCATGTCGAAACTAAATTAATTTCTCTTCCCTTCCCAATAGAATTGCAGCTTTTCCCTTTCCTTTCTTTTCCTTTCTTTTCTTTTCTTTTCCTTTCCTTCCTCCTTTTTTCTTTCCTTCCTTCCTTCCATCCTTCCTTCTCTTCCTTTCCTTTCCTTTCCTTTCCTTTCCTTTCCTTTCCTTTCCTTTCCTTTCCTTTCCTTTCCTTCTTTCCTTTCCTTTCCTTTCCTTTCCTTTCCTTTCCTTTCCTTTCCTTTCCTTCCCTTCTTCCTTTTTTCTTTCCTTCCTTCCTTCCTTCCATCCTTCCTTCCTTTCCTTTCCTTTCCTTTCCTTCTTCCTTTTTTCTTTTCATCCTTTTCTTTCCTCCCCTTCCTTCCTTCCTTCCTTCCCTTCCCTTCCCGTCCCGTCCCTTTTCTTCCCTTCCCTTCCCTTCCCTTCCTCCTTTTTTTCTTTTCATCCTTTCCTTTCTTCTCCTTCCTTCCTTCCTTCCTTCCTTCCTTCCTTCCTTCCTTCCTTCCTTCCTTCCTTCCTTCCTTCCCTTCCCTTCCCTTCCTTTCCTTCCCTTCCTCCTTTTTTCTTTTCCTCCCTCCCTCCCTCCCTCCCTCCCTCCCTCCCTCCCTCCCTTCCTTCCTTCCTTCCTTCCTTCCTTCCTTCCTTCCTGTTATCTTGTGCCACCAATGTCTCCGTTTCTGGGAAAGAGCTCTTCTCTTCTTCCTACTGCTCCAATATTTTTGCTTGCCGATCTGATTTTTCCACCGGAAAAGAGCTGCCTCTTCTGACAACGGAGACTTTTGCAGAGGGAAGATCCTCCGTGAGCCCGCGGGGTCTTCCCTCCTGGGAGGGCAGGGTGGGGGGTGGGGAGACATTTTCCACCCGTCCTTCAGTTTGTAAGCCGCCCAGAATCACCTAACAAAGAAGACGGGCAGCGTAATCCCATCCCCATGGCTTGATCCCATCCTCTCAGTTTTAATTGATTCGGTTTTAATCTGGGTTGTTTTAAATTATTTGGGCCAAAATTATTTAATTGTTTTTTAAAATTTTGTATACTATGTTTTATTTTGGCTGTGCACCGGCCTGAGTCCTGCGGGAGAAGGGCGGTATAAAAATAAAAATAAATAAAATAAATAAAATAATAAATAATAAAAATGTAATAAATCAATTGGGCTAGATTGTGCCTCTCCCCAGCGGCCCTCAAGTCTGCTTCAAGTTGCCCCCCCCGAAACATTTCCACTTCTATGGGATCCAAGCTCCACAGGATGGATATTGATAAAGGAAAAAAAGGGGGGGGGGCAGGGCTTCAGGTGTGGGGCTGCCCAGGTGGATTTTTCTGTCCACCCTCCCTGCGTAGATCCTCCTTTTGTGCAGCGATCGCAGCCTGAGCCAATGAATTCGGAAAGCAGATCCTGCATCAAAGTTTCCCCCCTCGGGGCCAAAGCTGGCTTCTCTGAGTCCTCCCACACCTGGTGAGCACCAGGTAAATGAGCAATTCGTTTATAGAGTTACCTGTGTGGCCAGCCAGGCAACCCCAGACTGCCTGCTGTGAGGTCAGGCCAAAGAGGAAAGATTCAGCAGACGACCAAACTCTCTTTCTCTGTGTGATGTGTGTGTGTCTTTCTCCCCTCTCTCTCTCTCTCTCTCTCTGTTTCTCTCTGTCTCTGTCTCTCTTTCTCTATCTCTCTGTCTTTCAGTCTCTCTCTCTCTCTCTCTCTCTCCCCACTCACTTTCTCTCTCACTCCCTATTTCTCTTTCTCAATCTCTTTCTCCTCTCTTTCTCTCTGTCTCTTTCTCTCTCTCAATCTCTTTCTCCTCTTTCTCTCTCTCTCTTTTTCTCTCTCTCTTTCTCTCTCTCTCTCTCTCTCTCTCTCTTTCTCCTCTCTGTCTGTCTGTCTTTCTCTCAGTCTCTCTCCCCCCACTCACTCTTTCTCTCTCTGACTATTTCTCTTTCTCAATCTCTTTCTCCTGTCTTTCTCTCTGTCTTTCTCTCTCTCTCAATCTCTTTCTCCTCTCTCTCTCTCTCTCTCTCTCTCTTTCTCCTCTCTCTCTGTCTGTCTTTCTCTCAGTCTCTCTCTCTCCCCCCACTCACTCTTTCTCTCTCTGACTCTTTCTCTTTCTCAATCTCTTTCTCCTCTCTTTCTCTCTGTCTTTCTCTCAGTCTCTCTCTCTCCCCACTTGCTCTTTCTCTCTCTGACTATTTCTCTTTCTCAATCACTTTCTCCTTTTTTCTCTCTCTTTCTCTCAGTCTCTCTCTTTCTTCCTTTCTCTCAATTGTTTTCTTTCTCAGTCTCTCCCCCTTTCTTTCTGTCTCAATCTCTTTCTCTCCTCACCCTCTCACTCACTCTTTTTCTCTCTGTCTCTTTCTCCTCTCTCTCTCCTTCTTTCTCTCCCACCTTCAATCCCTTTCTCTCTCTCTCTCTCTCTCTCTCTCTCTCTCTCTCTCTCTCTCTCTCTCTCTCTCTCTCTCTCTCTCTCCCCTGCTGTTCCAAGAAAGAGGTGTGTGTGGGGGGGTCCTCTCTTCCTCCTCCTCCTCCTTCCATTCTGCTTTTGTTTCCTCTCGCAAGAGCTCCACAACTGCCTGACATCGCACGTCACACATTCGGCGTGGAGAAGGAAGAAGAGAGAGTGAGAGAGAGAGTGAGGGGGAGGGAAAAAAAAAAACCCAGCTCCCCCCCCCCTTGCAGCTCCTTTCAAAAGGCGCAGGCAGCCTCGGTCTGCCTTCACAGAGCAGGGAGGAAGGGAGCTGGCCATGCCTCTCCCAACTTTTGCACGAGAGAGGAGGAGAAGGAGGAGGTGGCAGCGGAGAAACTCCAGGTTCCTCTTGTCCGAGGCCACTGCGATGCTGTAACCTGGCCATCATCAGCGAGAGGGGCAAAAAAAGAGAAAGAGAGAGACCGAGGAAGGGGATTTGCCGGAATGGCTGGGCAGAAACATGCTTGTGTCCTAGTAGGCTAACAGCAGGAACGCTCGGAGTTTGCAGCTGGCAGAGCTGAGGCTTCCCAGGGCTGAATCCCAGGATGGAAGCAGGACCCGGTGCCTCAGTTTCTCTCCCCCTTTCCTCCTGCTCCTCCTCTTCCTCCGGATCAGCTACAAATGGAGGCTTCTGAAGTGTGGCCCTCCAAGCGCCCGTGAAGCTGAGAAGTCAGCCGCCCCTCCCTCCGGTGGGCTGCTCCAAAAGGACCATGGGCACCTTAGGGAGCGAGGAGAACTACACCATCCAAGCCACGGCCACCATCGCCGCGGTCACCACTTTCCTCATCCTCTTCACCATCTTTGGCAACGTGCTGGTGATCATCGCCGTGTTGACCAGCCGGTCCCTGAAGGCTCCTCAGAACCTCTTCCTGGTGTCCTTAGCGGCAGCGGATATTCTGGTGGCCACCCTCATCATCCCTTTCTCCTTGGTCAACGAGCTGATGGGCTACTGGTACTTCAGCAAGACCTGGTGCAAGTCCTACCTGGCGCTGGATGTCCTCTTCTGCACGGCTTCCATTGTGCATCTCTGCGCCATCAGCTTGGACCGCTACTGGTCGGTCAGCCAGGCCATCGAGTACAATTTCAAGAGGACCCCCCGTCGGATCAAGGGCATCATCCTGATGGTGTGGTTGGTTTCGGCGTTGATCTCCTTGCCCCCGCTGGTCCTCAAGGAGAACCCGAACCTTGCCGAAGAGGACATCCCCAGATGCGAACTCAACGACGAGCCGTGGTATGTCCTGTCCTCCAGCACCTGTTCCTTCTTTGCTCCCTGCGTCATCATGATTTTGGTGTATCTCAGGATCTATTTTATAGCCAGGCGCCGGAACAGACATGGCTCTCAACCTAAGGGGCCCAAAGAGAAGGCCCAAGACGAGAAGTTGCCGAACAAGGGGAACCCACCTGAGGCTGCTCTTCCCAAGCAGGACCAGGCAAAGCCAGGAGGGAAAGTGGAGTCTAATGGACTTCAGGTCCCTCCCCAGGAAGGTGACCAAGCAGACTCCCCTTCGCTCTCTACCCAAAACTTTTCTCTCCAAAGCCAGGATGGCAGAGACCCAGAGCCAAATTCTGCCGGTAGCCCTTCCCCATCTTTGCCGGAGAAGAAACCATCTTCAGAATCGAGCCCCGTGGATTGCCTTCCAAGGAACGACATCCAGAGGAGCAACGGAGCACCTTCCAAGTCTCCACGAGCCATGGACACTTTGGCCACGGCCCAAGGGGAGGTCCAGCTGGTGAGGAAAGTCAAGACCCTCAGTGCCAACCCTTGGAAGAGGAAGGCTCACCTCAACCGAGAGAAGAGGTTCACTTTTGTTCTCACGGTGGTGATTGGGGTGTTTATCATTTGTTGGTTTCCCTTTTTTTTCCTCTACAGCCTACGGGCCATCTGCCCTTCGGGCTATTGCTCCATCCCGGACAGCACCTTCAAGTTTTTCTTCTGGATTGGCTACTGCAATAGCTCTTTGAACCCGGTCATCTATACCATCTTCAACCAGGACTTCCGCAAAGCCTTCCGGAAAATTCTCTGCAGGCAGTGGACTCAAACGGCTTGGTGAGACCGGCTGGGATCCAACGGGGAGAGACCAAGAGGGAAGGTGGTTTTTTTGGGGGGAGGGGGGTCCCCAGCGCCTCTCTTGACAAAAGAGGGAACTCGGCAACTCTTATAAACGAAAACCCAGAAACCTATTTATTGGGAGGGGGCCCTTTTGTGTCGGCAGGTGAGGGAGTGAGGTGAGTGCTGGATCTAAGGTGTCTTTTTCGGAAAGTTGGTTGGGGAAGGAAGTGTGTGTGTCCGTGTCCCCGAGAGAGACAAGTGTGTACAAAAACGGACATGTGTTTTTTGCTTATGTTTTTGCCAATGTATGTTTTTCACTAAAATGACTTGCCAATGTCCAAAGTCTTCTGATTAATTCTTTTTTTGGAGCGGGGGAGGTGGGGGGAACAATTTTTTCTTCTGCTTTCTGGGCAAGACGAGGGCACGATTAAAGATGGGCAAACTTTAGTTTACAAGCCCTCTAACTCTTCAGCATACTTTATTTTTATTTTTTTTTTATTTTAATTTGATTTATATGCCGCCCTTCTCCGAAGACTCAGGGCGGCTTACAATGCGTTAAGCAATAGCCTTCATCCTTTTGTATATTTATACAAAGTCATCTCATTGCCCCCACAAACTGGGTCCTCATTTCACCTACCTTAGAAAGGATGGAAGGCTGAGTCAACCTTGAGCCTTGGCGAGATTCGAACCCTGCAGTAATTGCAGGCAGCTGGTCTTAAGCAGCTTAATAACAGGGTGCCTTAAACCCTTGTACTACCAAGGCTCTTATAAGTACTTGGGATCGGAAGGCAAATATTATCAGGCATTTCTCCGTACGGAGACTCTGCACCGAGCTAAGGGGGAAATAGATTCGCTCCTTGTTGTCATTGCCGTTTTGGGTTGCCCAAAAATATTTCAGAGCAGCATGGAATGCATTTCGAAATAAATCTGCACAAAGTATCTTTCGGTTCAGGAATCTGGGTTTGAAAATTGACTTTCAGGCACAAGAAGAAGAAGAAGAAGAAAGACAGCAGAGGTATAACAACTGCCCAAAATAAAACACGTGGCTGAATATAGATATTCGGTCTATGCAGAAGGGGGAAAAAAAAAGTATAAACACATCGCTGGAGCGGACATTGGCCTCCTGGGTGGACTGTGAAACATTTGCTGATGTGGGGATGGGATCATTGTTGATAATTCTGCTTTGCTCTATGGCAGGTTGCCATTTTTTAAAAAAACCAGCCATGCTCTTAAGCTCTAGCTGGAAAAGATTTTGCTATCGGCTCTTTGCCAAATCCATCCATGTTTCAATGGCCAACTATTTTTTGCATGTTTTTAACAGCACAGAAGGAGGCTAAAGCTGCCATGGTCAAAAACAAAAAAACAACCCTCGAGAGTGGGCTCAGTCACATAATCACGGACACTGTCTGGATCTTAGTGACTTCCTCTCTGCAGGTAGTCCTCGACTTATGAAGAGAAGCGAGTCCCAAATTTCCGTTGCTAAGCAAGGCGGATGCAAAGTTTGGTCCCGTTTAATGATCTTCCTTGCCGCCGTTGTTAAGTAAATGTTTCCGCTGTTAAGCTAGCAACAACGGTCGTTAAGCGAATCCAGCTGCCCCGTTGGCTTTGCTTGTCCGAAGGTCACACAAGGAGATCAGGTGATCCTGTGGACGCTACAAGAAATTTGATCACGTGGTCACGGGGAGGCTGCAAAGGTTGTAAGTGGGAGACACGGTCGTAAGTCACTTTTTTTTCCAGTGCGGTCACTAAATGGATGCTTGTAAGTCAAGGTCTCCACAGTTAATCCTAAATTGCAACAAAGGTGTTGGTTTTCATTAAGGATCATCTCTTTGAGTAGGGTAAGGAACTTTAAAATCACTGCAAATCAGCTTTAATGAACAGCTTTATTTAACAGATTAACAGAGTTGGAAGGGACCTCAGAGGGCATCTAGTCCAACCCCCTGCTTAAGCAGGAGACCGTATACTACTTCAGACAAATGGTTGTCCAATCTCTTCTTAAAAACCTCCAGTGTTGGAGCATTTACAACTTCTGGAGGGAAGCCATTCTGCTGATTAATTGTTCTCTGTGCCAGGAAATTCCTCCTTATTTCTTTGTGGGGTCTCTCCTTCATAAGTTTCCATCCATTGTTTCTTGTCCTGCCCTCTAGGTTGACCCCTTCTCTTCTTCGGGGCAGCTCGGTCTGACCTTTAAGCAAGGGGTGAAATGTAAAATGTGTTACTACCGGTTCTGTGGGCGTGGCTTGGTGGTGGTGGGGGGTAATGTGACTGGGTGGGCGTGGCCAACTTTAAAAAAAAAACTTTTCAAAGCATTTTTTCTAATGCTTTGAAAAGCCTCTGGCAATCAGGCAACTCAGCTGGGATCGTCAGAGAGGCTTTTCAAAGCATTTTTTAAAACCATCTCTTCGTCCAAGAGGTTGCAGAAAAAAATGCTTTGAAAAGCCTCTGAGGATCCCAGCTGAGTCGCGTGATCATCAGAGGCTTTTTTTTTTTTACTTTTAAAAGCATTTTTTCTAATGCTTTGAAAAGCCTCTGCCGATCAGGCAACTCAGCTGGGATCGTCAGAGAGGTTTTTCAAAGCATTTTTTTAAACCATCTCTTCGGCCAAGAGGTTGCAGAAAAAAATGCTTTGAAAAGCCTCTCTGACGATCCCAGCTGAGTCGCGGGATCATCAGAGGCTTTTTTTTTTTTTACTTTTGAAAGCATTTTTTCTAATGCTTTGAAAAGCCTCTGCCGATCAGGCAACTCAGCTGGGATCGTCAGAGAGGCTTTTGAAAGCATTTTTTTAAACCATCTCTTCGGCCAAGAGGTTGCAGAAAAAAATGCTTTGAAAAGCCTCTGAGGATCCCAGCTGACTCGTGCGATCATCAGAGGATTTTTTAAAAAACTTTTAAAAGCATTTTTTCATCCGAAGAGGTTGTAGAAAAAATGCTTAAAAAAAAAAGGCTCTGATGATCGTACGACTCAGCTGAGCATGGTGGGGGGCGCAGGGATTTTTGCTACCGGTTCTCCAAACCACTCACCACCATCGCTACCGGATCGGGCGATCCGGTCCGAACCGGGAGCATTTCACCCCTGCCTTTAAGTCTTGATTTTTCATTTGGTTCTGGCAGGCTTTCAATGACGTCTCCACTCGTTTTTCTTCTCTTTTTTTTCTCCCTTCTTTCCAATGCTACTCAAGTCAGCAAGCCTTTGCTGTAACATCACTTGCAATAAGTGGTTTTTTTAAATTACTATTTTATTTTATTAGAAGCTGTGGGAATCAGATTCCCCAAGCGATAGCCGTCCTGATTTCACCCAGTGCAGGATTCGGATCTAGTTCAATTGCCCAAATGTTACAAAGCAAGTTCTAGGGCCGTGATGGCAAACTTATGGCACGTGTGCCACAAGTGGCATGTGGAGCCATATCTGTGGGCACGTGATCATTGCCCTAGCTCGGCTCCAGCACACATGTGCCAGCTGATTTTGGGGCCTTCGGGGCCCATCGGAAGTCAGGAAATGGGCTGTTTCCGGCCTCTGGAGGGCCTCCGGGGGGATGGAAGAGGCCGTTTTCACCCTCCCCAGGCTCCAAAAAAGCCTCTGGAGCCTGGGGAGGGCGAAAAACAGGCCTACTGGGCCCACCGGTAACCTTTTTGCCGCCACATGCCAAAAACAGGGGTCGCACGGGGGGGGGGGGGGGGGGAGGTGTCGCATGTGCATGCGGGAGGGCCAGTCTAGAGAAAAGAAGAACTGGGGCGGACATGATAGCAGCCTTCCAGTATTTGAGGGGCTGCCTGAAAAAAGAGGAGGGTCAAATTATTCTCCGAAGCACCAAAGAAGGCAGGACAAGAAGCAACGGGTGGAAACTAATCAAGGAGAGAAGCAACCTGGAATTGAGGAGAAACTTCCTAACGGTGAGGACAATTAACCCGTGGAACAGCTTGCCACCAGAAGTTGTGGACGCTCCATCATTGGAGGCTTTTAAGAAGAAATTGGACAGCCATTTGTCTGAAATGATATCTGTTCTCCTGCTTGAGCAGGAGGCTGGACTAGAAGACCTCTGAGGTCCCTTCCAGCTTCTATTCTATTCTATTCTATTCTATTCTATTCTATTCTATTCTATTCTATTCTATTCTATTCCATTCCATTCCATTCCATTCCATTCTATATTTATTATTCTATTCTATTCTATTCTATTCTATTCTATTCTATTCTATTCTATTCTATTCTATTCCATTCCATTCCATTCCATTCCATTCCATTCCATTCCATTCCATTCCATTCCATTCCATTCCATTCCATTCTATATTTATTATTCTATTCTATTCTATTCTATTCTATTCTATTCTATTCTATTCTATTCTATTCTATTCTATTCTATTCTATTCTATTCTATTCTATTCTATTCCATTCCATTCCATTCCATTCCATTCCATTCCATTCCATTCTATATTTATTATTCTATTCTATTCTATTCTATTCTATTCTATTCTATTCTATTCTATTCTATTCTATTCTATTCTATTCTATTCTATTCTATTCTATTCTATTCTATTATTCTATTCCATTCCATTCCATTCCATTCCATCCTAAAATATCTTTCTGCATTACAGATAGTCCTCAAATTTTGAGCCCAAAATTTCTGTTGCTAAGTGAGACGGTCGTTCAGTGAAATCATTGCAGTTGTTAAGTGAAGTGAATCTGGCTTGTCAGAAAGTCGTCAGAAAGGGGATCCCAGGACCTCAGGAGAGGGGAACCGTCATAAATAGGAACCCGTGGCCAATGTCTGAATTTTGATCCCCACCTGGCCATGGGGATACTGCAATTGTCGTAAGTGTGAGAAATGGTCATACGTCGTCCACCCCTCCCCCTTTTAGTGCTGTTGTAACTTTGAGCTACTCACTGAAAGGAAGGATTGCAAGTTAAGGATCCCCTGCCCTGACTTTGAAGCAAGGGCCTCATCCTGGCACCCCAGAATCACCTAACTAGACGGCGCAAGGAACAGCTGGCGGTTAGCAAGGGCTGAGTGCTTTTGCAAATGGACAGAGTCATGTCAGCTGTCAGTTTTTGGATTGACAGGCTCCTTGTTCCCAGCGGCTGGTTTGCTTTTTCTCAGGCTTGTATGAGAAAGAGCAACGAAACATAGATTGCACTCTCTCTCTCTCTTTCTCTTTCTCTCTCTGTCTCTATTTCTCTCTTTCCCTCTCTGTCTGTCTCTCTCTCTTTCTGTCTCTCTCTTTCTGTCTCTCTCTTTCTGTTTCTCTCTCCCTCTTTCTCTCTCTCTCTCTCTCTCTCTCTGGCTCTATTTCTCTTTCTGTCTCTCTCTTTCTGTCCCTCTCTCCCTCTTTTTCTCTCTCTCTGTGTCTCTCTCTGTATCTTTCTGTCTCTACTTCTCTCTTTCTCTCTCTGTCTGTCTTGCTTTCTCAGTCTCTATTTCTCTCTCTCTTTCTGTCTCTCTCTCTCTCCCTCTTTCTCTCTCTCTCTGTGTCTCTGTGTCTCTGTGTCTCTGTGTCTCTATTTCTTTCTCTGTCTGTCGGTCTCACTTTCTCTCTCTCTGCCTCTCTGCCTCTGTTTCTCTTACTCTCTCTCTCTCCCTTTCTCTCTCTCTCTCTCTCTCCATTTCTCTATTTCTCTGTCTGTCTGTCTCACCCTCTCTCTCTCTGCCTCTCTGTCTCTGTTTCTCTCTGTTTCTGTCTCTGTCTCTGTCTCTCTCTGTGTCTGTGTCTGTTTCTCTCTCTGTCTTTCTCTCTCTTTGTTTTTCTCTCTCTCTTTCTCTCTGTCTCTGTCTCTGTCTCTGTTTCTCTCTCTCTGTGTGTGTCTGTTTCTATTTCTCTCTTTGTCTGTCTGTCTCGCTTTCTCTCTCTCTGCCTCTGTTTCTCTCTGTTTCTGTCTCTCTCTCTCTCTCTGTCTGTCTGTCTCTCTCTCTGTGTGCGTTTCTGTTTCTCTGTGTGTGTGTCTTTCTCTCTCTTTGTTTTTCTCTGTCTCTCTCTTTCTCTCTGTCTCTGTCTCTCTTTCTCTGTCTGTCTCTCTCTGTGTGTGTGTCTGTTTCTGTTTCTCTCTCTCTCTCTCTTTGTTTTTCTCTGTCTCTCTCTGTCTCTCTGTTTCTCTCTCTGTCTCTCTCTGTCTCTCTCTCTGTCTCTCTGTCTCTCTCTCTGTCTCTCTCTCTCTTCTGCTGAGTTAAAGAAACAGATGAGAGAGGGAGAAATAAAATGCAATCCCATTTTTCCTCATACACACACACACACACACAAACACACACCGTTTAACAGCACAGGGTGCAAAGGGACTTGTGAATTTCCCCTGCTTATTTTCTACATCTGGAGTTGTCGTTAGCGCCACAGGCACAGTGCTGGGAAACAAGACTGGCAACCCTTAGGGGCATGTCAAGGGATTCTTGCCAATTTTGCTGTGGCAGTAGGAAAGCAGAGGCTGGAGAAGGGAGCCTGGACGAGTGCACGGTTAACCAAACTCTAGACCAGAAGGTCCCATCCTCCAAGCCGGAGCGGTAAGAGTAAAAAAGGAGATTGGAAATAAGGGCTTGTCTGCTGGAGGGTGATGTAAAAAAGAAAAACGCCTTATTAAGGGGATCTTCTCAAGGTTTGATGGCAAATCTTTCCTGGAACTTCTCGCGCCTTCCCATTCATAAATGTTTCCCATCCCATCATAAGTTGCACATCCTGGATCTAACCGAGAAGGCTGCATGCTATTGGGGTTTTAATCCTCTGCAGGAGATAATTCCATGAATTGTATGTAGGAGACAAAGGAATTGAGACTTTTGTAAGTCGTCCAACCTCCGCCCAAGCAGGAGACCTTAGACCCGTGATGGCGAGCCTATGGCACGCGTGTCACAGGTGGCACCTGGAGCCATGTCTCCTGGCACGCCAGCTCAGCTCTGGCGCTAGGAGCCTCTGGAGGCTGGGGACAGCAAAAAAGTCACTCCTGTCCAACTGGAAGTTGAGAAATGGGCTGTTTCGGGCCTCTGGAAGGCTGTTTTTGTCCTCCCCAGATGCATAGAGAGGATCTGGAACCAGGTGAGAAAGAAAAATGGGCCTACCGGGCCATCGCGTGCCAGGAGAGGGGGGGAGGGGGGTTCACGCTCACATGCGCGGGGCGGGGCACATAGAATTATGGGTGTGGGCACACGCACGCGCAAACCTCCCCCGTCCCCCCACTTCCTGGCACGCGATGGCAAAAAGGTTAGCCATCACTGCCTTAGACCATTTCTGACAGATGGCAGTCCAGACTCTTCTTGGAAGCCTCCAGTGATGAAGCTCCCACAACTTCCGAAGGCAACTTCTGTTCCATATGTTGATTGTTCTGTCAGGAAATTCCTCCTTATTTTCA